>VZTO01015270.1:24959-35292 GCA_013400615.1 Syrrhaptes paradoxus
TAGATGATCTTTCGAGGTCCCTTCCAATCCCTAACATTCTGTGATTCTGTGATTCTGTGAAACGGCCTGAAGTAGCGCCAGGGGAGGTTTAAGCTGGATATTAGGAAAAATTTCTTCAATGAAAGAGTGATCAGGCATTGGAACAGGCTACCCAGGGAAGTGGTGGAGTCACCATCCCTGGAGGTGTTCAAGAAATGTGTAGATGTGATGCTTAGGCACATGGTTTAGTGTGTTAGGTGGTGTTGGGTTGACGGTTGGATGTGATGACCCTTGAGGTCTTTTCCAACCTTAATGTTTCTATGATTCTATGATTGATTCTATGATTGAATAGTATGTGCTTATGTATACATGGAAGAATATAGGTGTTTTCTGCGTGTACATTGCTTAATTATGAATCACTTTCAGAATGTATATAAAATAGCACCGCTTCCTGGTAGGCATAGAAATGCACCTGAAAGATAAACCTTGTCCTGAAACTATGTTTGTCTTCCCCTCATACTGATAATCTCACTCTGAAAAGTTGATAATCTCAACAGCATTTTTGAATGCTTTGTTCAAAATTATGTAAGGCACTTCCTGGTCTTTTTCTTTTTTAATACGGTTCATACATGAGACATTTTGCTGTCTTTTATTTGCTGTGAACACAGGGAATGTAAAACTCGATGGATATGTAGAGCTAGTTCTGTTTGAACTGTTGCAGACAAAGCACAATAAGGCATGGCAACATAATCTTTTTTTCTTTTAATCTTTCATATGGTTAATCTGTAAACTTATTGAGCAGTATTAGATTGAGCTTCTGAATTTTGCTCTTCTATATATACAAGAATTGAGTTATAATGAATAGATTAAATAATGAACAGGGCAGCCAGGAAGCTAAAGAATGTGCTGTTAGTTCTGGTAATGAGACTGATTTGGTAGTTTAGTTGTTGTGGTTTGTGGCTAGTTTTGTTCAGCAGAACTTTAATTTAAACAGAAGGCTGAAAAGATGTAATTCTTGTTAGTGTGCTATCATTGTCCATCATAATTTCAGTAAAAAAAAGGCAAAAAATAGAAAAAGTCATTTGTGAAGTAGAATTTGCTGTCGGACACAGATGCAGAGGTCTGTTCATTTGAAAACAAACAAAACCATTTATAAGCAGAACTTATTCTATTGCAGGTATTCTGTTACTGGAAATTTAACCATGAAGGTGGATATATTCTGTGGTCTGGAAACTGATAAAAATGAATAAAATTTCCCTATTAAGGATATTTCCTCAGAGTGCAGAAAAGGCTATGTTTTGAAATTATCCATCTTGTTATTAATCTACTTTGATTTTATTTCATCAAAAGAGTGCTGCTGTAACTAGCAAATACTGACTCTGTGTGCAAGATTAAAAGAAAAATGAAAAGAGGAATTAAATACACCATCTATATAGAAAGGGATAAATAATATAATCAACTGAGTATACCATGTCCATGTTAGAGAAATATTAAAATCTGATACATGCTGAGGATTAATATCTATAAAGTCTTATGTATATGAATTTTATGTCATTGATCCCTATCTGCTTCTCCCAAACAGCTTTCCCATGTGGGGTGGGGAGTTGCAGAGATTGTCTATTCGGTGTGATATATGCCCTTTCTCTCACTTGAGAGAAAATTAATAGAACAGTGATATCCAAAGCCTGAAGCATTGCTTTGAATTCTTAAAAATCATATGACATCTGCACACACCGTCCCCTGCAGTTCTCTCTTTTTCCCTCAGTCCAATCCTACAAAATGAGTCTTTTTCATAACTTGTTTGTTTCCTGTATGAAAAATCAGGTGAGGAATTATTCCTGTGGGTAGATTTCAGGCCACAGCTCTTGACCTACATGGAGAATCTGTGAGGCGGTGATCAGAGAGCCTGAAGTTAATGAAAACTCGGGTTGAGACAGCTCAAGTTTCTGGTGATTGTCAGGGATAAGATTCTGCCTATTTGACTGGCACAATGCCCGTTTCAGTTCCCTGTTTCAGGGGAAAAAAAATAGGTTAGCTGTAATGTCTGTCGATTACTGTTAGGTAACTGATATCGTGTGTGTGTGAAATGACACATCTTCATTGTCTGAGTACTTCTCATGTTTTATTTGTGATTGTCTCGCCCCACTTCAGTGGACAGTCGAGAGAGGTGAATGTTTTATGGTTCTGTGAAAAGGAACACCGACTAGGTGGAGTCAGACAATGACTCAAGGAACAATACAACACAATTTTATTTAATTTCTTCAGCAACTGCAAAAATATTATGAACCAACTGCTCAAAGTCAAGCACCAACTCACACTTATCAATTATCACCAGATATCACTTAATCAATTAAGCACCAGATAACACTCAGTTATTTGGAGGTAAAAATCAGACAGAAGACAGAATAGGAAAGAGTTGAAAGACAGGAAAGAGTTGAAAGGTAAGAAAGAGCAGGGCAGAAAGACAGAGATAGACAGTGACAGAGTCAAAGACATAAAGGTATCACCACCCCCTTGTTCCTGCGCGGTGTCATCTTCAGGCAGAAATCTTCTGTGGGGTGATGGGTGGACAAGGAGTAGGTGGTAGTGCTCATCTTTTATACAGTTCGGTCTGTCCAGGACCACCCTTTGGGGAGGCGACAGCCCTTATCCAGGTCATCTTCCAGGCTGACTTTTGGTGGATGGAAACAGCTGTGCATCCAGGTTGCCTTTGGAGGATCAGCTGGTTCTCCACCGAGGAGATGAATCCCAGCCCCCAGCAACCATACACCACCTCAACAGGTGTGCCTATTGCTCAAAACTTTAACAACTCGCTAATGTTTATTCACAAAAGAGCTTTTTCTTCTAACATACTCTGCCCAGCTGTTGGTAGACATGGTGGAACCTCTTCTTTAGAAATGTTCTGCTGGAATTTTTGAGACATAAACAACATCATCCGGGGGTGATGGGTAGGTGTCCATGACAATGATGTCTTATGAGAATTCATTTATTAATTTATGTGAATCACAGTTACATATTTTGTAAAAGCATATCTGAAATAGCCCTGAAAGAAGCTATGATAGTCACAGGAGAAGTGCTGTGTCAGTGCAGGGTAGCCAAGAGCTTGCACCACAGTAGTAGCAAAGATCTTTTATTCAGATCACCACTCTTCCACTTCTGTATGTTAAAGGAATGCAGGTGAGAGTGAAAAGTTGCTTGAAAGTGAAAAGGTGAGCACTGAACCATTGTAATGCAGTGTTCAAAATGGGAGGACATGACAGAGTGAATTAATGGTAAGCAAAGTAACTGTAGAAGGAAATTCGCTCAAGAAGATAACAGCCAGGCAGGAGAGACTGCAAGAACATTCAGAATAATGCTCAGAGTTATATTCAAATATAATCAAGAGAATAAAGCCAAATTTTCAAAAGCAATCTTTCCAGAGCAATGGAGAAGAGCGAGTTTAAGTGCTAAAGAATAATGCTGATATATACATCTAATTGTTCTTAAGTCCTTATTGCTGTATATTAAAAATGACTAACACATGCTGTCTTCAGGCTGAAATTCATAAATAGACCTAACTTGAGAAAATGTTCCCATTTTACCAGGTCTCTGAAACCCTGCAGTGTGTAGTTTTGACTTCTTTTCTGCAATATTGCTAAGGAGTAACTTCTTCAATGTAACAAGCACATGTTCCTTTACAGAAAGGTTTTCCATTTAAATCTATGTTGCCCACAGAATATCTGTCTTTTAATTATAAATCAAATAATCTCAGTAGGTACTGTTTGTACAAAATCCTCTAGGAGAAATAGCTGTGTAAATGTGGTTATTATTACTATGTCTAGTACACTGTTCCGTGTATGTTTCCTGATTCACACAAGTGAAGAAAACAGTTGTTGAGCGGACAGAACAAACATTTATTCCAACAAGAGTACATAAATTCAGGAAAAAAAAGGCTGTGGCTTCACTGTTGAAATTGTTAAAGGAACTATAAAGGCTTCTCAGTTTAGTTAACAGTTTTATTTTTTTATTCTTCAAAAACAGTAACATATTTTGCTTCTTGGGAAGCTCTGATGCCATCAATAACAACCAGTTACTCAGGAATGAGAGATCAAAATCTGAAATTACATGTAGCTCATTCTTGTGACATAAACTATTATTCATCAGCATGGTCATTCCTCTGAGGCTGTTCATAAAGAGCATACCTAACACACATTCCAAAGTAATGGTTTTGGTTGCTTTCAAAATAGAAATAGTGAACAGGATTACAGGGAATCCAGAATTTACATGTGAATGGAGTTCCTAAGTTTTCTTCATTGCTGTTAACTTGGGGAAAAAAAAACAAAACCAAAACCAAACTAAGGGCATCTGAAGTCATTATTCTGAAACCAAGATTTTCTTTTTTTTCAAAAAGCAAAATACTCTTACCAATTTTGGAGACCATTCTGGATGTTGCTTAATGCTGAGTGAACTAATGTAGTTTCAAGTAAAAGATAAAGATGCTACATATCATAGAATCATAGAATGGTTTGGATTGGAAGGGACCCTAAAGATCATCTAGTTCCAACCCCCCTGCCATGGGCAGGGACACCTCCCACTAGACCAGGTTGCTCAAAGCCTCAGCTAACCTGGCCTCTAAGGATGGGGCATCCGCAGCTTCTCTGGGCAACCTGTTCCAGTGTCTCACCACCCTCACATGCAAAATTTCTTCCAATATCTAGTCTAATAAAAAGTCTCTGGGTGCAAGTCAGAGCTGCTTCCAAGGGCAGTAAAACCCTCGCTATGAACAAGTTGTCTTTTGTGCAGTGTTTAAGAAGCTTTGAAAGATGCTGTGGAATTCACTTTTTTATGAGCAGAAGATAACATAAGATAGAAGGAAATTGATATTGCTTACCATGTCCTAGGCATATTAATGACTATCAGCTGGAACAGATAAATCATTTTCTTTGTGCCAAAAACAGTTTGGTATAGATAAGTACTTCATTTGGAAACATAGCATTACAGGGTTCGATTAAGTATAGGTTTATGTATATGTTTTTAGTGAGTTTTCATTTCTTCCTTAGAAATTTAAGAGTACCACTGCGTGCTATTTGAAGGAAAACAATGTATGGACAATTATTTTAAGTGACTTTCAAGATTGCCCTGGAATATGTCGAATAGATGAGGAAAGTCCTAGGGGAGTTCTTGAAATGGATATCCTTTGTAGACAAAAATTACCCTGTCAAAATATTTTGTGAGCTGTTGCAATTCAGGTATGTAAGGAGAAACTTGGAGACTGACAAGATAAGCTGCTGTTATAGCTATTTGTTACTTGTATTGTTCTTAGAGTACTGGTCACAAAAAGAAAGCATATAACAGCTGGAAATCGAACAGGCAACAAAAGAGAAATATAAAAACATTGCCTGAATTTTCAGCGACTCTGATAGGAAAACCAAAGCTCAACTTGGATTGAGAGTGACAAGTGACATCAGTGACAGCAAGAGCTTCTGCCATTACATTAATGATGGAAAGATAATCAAGAATATGGACGTCTGCTGGTGAATTAGCCATTTAACAACAAGCAAATACAGCTAACACTGAGGTAATCATGAGGTAATCGCTGTACTTTGCCTTGATTTTCATTGGCAAAGTCTCCTAGCCTTTGTACCTAGTGACAAGGTTCAAGAGGAGAGGGTCTACAAGTGATGGAGGAATATCAAACAAGGAATATTTTGAGAAATCTTGACTAACTCAGGTCCACAAGATCAGACAGGATGCATCTGAGGGTGATGAGAGAGCCCTCTTATGTCATTGCAAGAGCACTCTCTATCAACTTTGAGAAGTCATATACACTGGGGGAGGGTCCCAGTGACTGGAGAAAGGCAATGGCTGCAGCCATTTAAAGAGAGCAAGAAGAGCGATCATAGGAATTACAGGCCATTCACCCCCACTTTAGTCCTGGGAAAAATCTTAGAATGAGTTCCTTCAGAAGCCATTTCTGGGCACATTAAGGAGAATAAGATAATTGGGAACAGGCAGCAGTTATTTAACAAGAATGGATTGTACTTGGCCAGTCCGATTGCATTCTGCTGAGATCTGTGGATGTGGGGATAACAGTGGCTGTTCTCCTCTTTGACTTTAGCAAGGTTTTTTACATGGTCTCCCATAGAATCCCTATATTCAGGTTGGGATGTTATGTCTGGATGAGTTCATCCAACTAGATTGATGAAAAACTGGCAGAATCATTGGGCTCAGAAGAAAGTAGTTAATGATTTGGATTCTATCTGAAGGCTTCTTTCCAAGGAGAGTTCCTTTCAGTTCTGGCCTGTCTTGTTTGACTTCTTTATCAGTGACCTGGAGGAGGAGATGGTGCACCCTCCATTTTGGTGTTGCAGCTGGAGGACAGGGTTTCAATTCAGAAGCATATGAACATGCTGAGAATGGAATACACCACTCCACATACCTGAACAGAATTTTTGACCAGTTTTGATAAATCTTATGGTTGATGATACCTTCTCATGTTTTTTCTCCCACTTCTCATATTTTAAGCAAGGAAGAATACTGGCTAGTGGTAGAAACTGATGTCTTCAGATTAAAAAAAAAAAAGTGTGAAGCACAATGCAATATTAAATCAAGGATAGTGACTAGTTCACAGAAGTCTTGAGGGACTTAACCAATAATGATTGTGAAGTTTCTTACCTTTTTTTTCATAAGTGGAATTTTTCATATAACTGTTATTTTTGGGAATAATTTGCACAAATTTGTGTTTTCAGAATTCAAGTGGTTTTAATATTGTTACTTTATTTACTGAGATATTAAGGACAAGGGCAGGATTAATGATATGTGTTTTGCAATGATCTTGCAAATGAATCATTGTTAATAATATAGAATCTGTTTACTGATTTTCATTTAAGAAAAAAATAAAAAAAAAAGAAAGAAAGTTGAATAAATGCCAGAAGTATCCTTTGTCTCATTCCTGTTGGGAGATTGGCTTGATTCACTAGCTCAAAGTGTAGTAGATTTAACAAAGTTGCTTGTATATCGTGAACATATTGCAAAGCAGTTGTATAACTTGCCTGTTAAATCAGAAAAACTTAATAAACAAATCTTAGATGTATTCCTCAATATAATTTTAGCTTCTATAGACACAATTTATAGGGACATTCATCAATCTTTTTAACTTTTATTATTGCACAATGTAAGTGTCCTTTCATTTTATTCAAGAAATTAAATTAAAATATTTAATTAGCAAGGAAAATCTAATATTTTGCTTTTTTCATTATGGAGTCAGCAATTTGATCTAAATTAAATCTAAAAAAAATTATAAAAGTTGTTGCACTGAGCAGCGTAATATGAAATTGGTAAGATTAACTTGTTTAATGTTTTTGCTTATTTTTAGCATTTAGATTTAGCTGTTCTTTGTTTCACAGTTGTTTATTTGCACTTTTAGATTTGTAAGTAAATGTCACACAGGGCTGCACTCTGCTGAAGATAACCTGTAATATGCGCAGGTGTGGCTGTGGCTAATCTTCTTATTATACTGCCCTTTCTTTACCTAAATCTTCTGGAGCCTTGCCTTGTGATTATGAAGCAGGTATTTCAGAACACAGTTCAGCATTTAAAGCATGTTAGGACTCCCATTCTGCTTCCAAAGTTGAGTCAAGGTTATGTAGGAAGATTCTCTTAAGGGTTTTTGTGTTTGCACTGCAAAGTGCGGTAGCAATTAGAGAGTCAGTTAGAAAGAAAGGCAGGCAATGCAGATGACAATCGTCTGATTCAACTCAGTTTTCTGGAAGCATTAATGCTTCATGAGAAAGGTCAATGAAGATTTCGGCATGGTCATTCCCAAGGTAATAGAATGTGTCATCAACCTCCTCATAGAGCAGTCTCTTTCTTCCTCTTTCATGTCCACAAACCAATCTTCTTTCAAAGAAGAGCCCTCTATAAACAGGCTCTTAAAAACTTTGTCAGCTTGTACAGTGTTCCATTCTTTGCCTGTGTTCAGAATTATAATTGTGTATACTTCTGAAATGTACACTTCTGAATATGTACTCATACATATTTCAGAGATTCAAACTTAAATACCATGTTAAAGTCACATGTGCACTCATGCTGACCTCTTGTCAATTGAAGCATATGTTTATTTTTGTTCCTTGTCCATCATGTTTGGAGCATGAGCCTATTAGAGTCGTGTATCTGCCATCAGTTCAGTTCTCTTCAGCTACTTCTGTGAAAACAATTAATTATTTATGTTATTTTTAATATGTGGCAATGGGACCTGTCATTAAAATAAATGACCTCTTCAGGATTATTAGCAGCCAGTTTTCTGGAAGTGGACTTTCAAAGCTGAAGTGATGAACTCCTTTGCAACTCTGCCCAGGGAGTTCAGCACTGAGACAGGCTTCTGTACCTTTCCCGCAAGGTTTTATGATGACAGACACTGTGAGAGGTTTCAAACACAAGTACCCATATCAAAACAGTAGCAGACAGGAGTACCCATATTAAAACAAACAAGAGACCAACAGGGAAAATAATAAATGTCTCAGCAATCTGTCCACATCGTAAGAACACAAGAAGTTTGATTAACTGGCTTCCTCCATCTGTCTTCTTCCACTAATACCAAAAAGATTTTCTGAGATAGATTTCTGAACTGCATTTCCTCAGTGCTCTACCTCATGGCCTGAGTGCTGGATTGCTTTCATCACTTTCTCTCTTCCCTGTGAGACAGGCCATGAATAAAAATTTTATGCCACATACTTATCCAACAAAATGGAATGTATGGAATTTTCTCTTGTCTTAATAGGATCTGCTGTTCCTGTAAATCTGCATCACTGTGAGAGACAACATTTTCTACCTTTCTAGTTCACTTAATGGAGCAAATGAAGTCTATTTTTTTTCTTGGTTCAGTTAAAGAGCCATCACTTACCCTGGTGGGATATCTCAATTTTTGTAACTAAAGATTGCCTTTAAGTTCTTGAAGGGTCAATCACAGAGCTTCTGCCTGTGAAAGAGCTTCAGTCCTGTGGAAGACAGAGTCCAAACCTCATATCCATGACAATCGGACCTCTGTTTATTTACTTGCAGTTATAGTCTAGTTACGGTTACTCATGTATGTGAAAATGTCCTTTTTTGATGACAGTTACTTTTATCTGAAGGTTGAAAAAGAGTCAGACTTTCTGGTTAATTTCCAATGTTCTTTCTGGATAAAGTATCCTGTAGAAGCTATTTACAGCTCTCTTAAGGTGATTTGAGAATTCTGTTTGAGCCAGGAAATTAATTTACCTGTCTCCTTTTTCTAAACTTGATGCATACAGAGTTTATCCTTCCTACTCTCAGTGTCATTTAGGGGATTTGGTTTGGAGGTGTTCCTCTCATGACTTATGGATATGTTTAAAAGTACTTCTAGGGCTGTTCCTTTGAAGGCAAAGAAGTTGCTATAATTGCCATGCCAAGACTCTAATTGAATAATGCTGCTTCTGTGATCTTCAAATTCTTAGTGGAAGTGAGTGCACTTCTCAAACTAAATGGGAGGTACCACTGAGATATGAATGTGACAGCTGCCAAGGTGCCACTAGGTGTTCCACAACAACTTATCAAATCCCTTGCTGTCCTCAGTCAATTCAGGAGCAAGACCGGAGCATGTTCCTTCTCTTTTCATTTTCTTTCAATGAAAGATTCCAAGATACACTTCTGGTGTTGATGTATATCTGGTCTATCACTGGAATACTAGAGAAATGTTTTTTTTTTCTAGTAACAAGAATTTTTTGGCATGTACAATCGTTGCATATGTGTCACTTCCAGTTTGCACTCCATCTATATCAAAGACTTTCATCTACCTCTGTAATTCTGCTGACAAGAGGGACAGAGGTATTTTTTCCCATTCATTCTGTCATATTTTCATGAGCTGACCGTAAGTAGTTAAAACAATAGAACAGCTCTGTTGTTTAGTGATGCACACAACGAATGCACATGTAAACTTGACATCTCATGAGGTTAATAGATGTGCACAGATTAGTCATTAGTATGGAAACTTTTTCTCCTCTCTCTTCATATCTTTTTGGCGGGGAAGACCCAGCACAAGCCATCTGACTCTTTCTCCTTCACTGTTTTTGTGTTTCTGATCGAGATTACCTATAGGTAACCAGGCTCTGGAAATACAAGAGGGTTCATCATATATCGCTGAAGGTATCATTTGGAAGTCAAAGTACAAAGGGTTGCCAGTTTGAAGGAGGAAAAAAAAAAACACCACAACACACCTTTTAGATGAGAAATTGGCTGATGTTTAATATATAACATGTCAATAAATGTATGCAGTTTTTATTTAGCATTCCTCTAAAAAGTAAACACGATAAAGACTATTTTGAGCCTCGTTTGGCAACATGCTAGATTTCCAGTGTTA
>VZTO01015271.1:0-32112 GCA_013400615.1 Syrrhaptes paradoxus
CAAAAAACCAAACAAAACAAAACGGAAAAAATCCTCCCAGGAAAGATGCTCATTGACCTCAGGACAGGGTGTGCTATTTTAGGGATGACGGGTCGTGCTCCTACCACCCCCCCTGCCAACCCTTCTCCTCCTCGTGCCAGCACTGCTCAGGGTCCCCGTGGCCAAGGCTCGCTGCAGCGACCTGATGCTCTCCCAGCCCCTCCATCTGCTCCCCTCTTCCCCAGCCCGGTGCAGGGATGGGGAGCCCTCCTCTCCCGCAGGCAAGCATCCAAGCGGAAAGCCTTTGGCTTGGGTTGGGAAGCTGGCCTCCAAGCACAGGTGGGGAGCAAAGCCTCCCCCTTCCCTCCCCGCTCCTAGCGAGGCGCAAAGCCCTGAGACGCTTCCTCCACCTCACCGGAGGCTCTCGCCCCACGATGTGCCAAGGAGGCAGGAGAGAGAGTGCCAGAAAACAGCACTTGCCTCCAAAAAAGAAGGTGTAAAAATAATTAAGCACAGGTGATGTAATTTTCTCTCTCAAGCCCCTCAATCCTTGCTACGTTCCAGCTTGGACAGGAAGGTCTTCTCCTGCAGAAAGATGAAAAAGTGCTGTCTGCCTGCACAGGGAGGAGATGCTGCTGCTCCCTCTTTGCTGTCTCTTTCCCTCTAAACCCAGGGTCCTGAGCCTTCAGGTTTCTCCTCCAGGATGGGGAAACACTGCTCACCCTCCAGGCTGCAGCATCCTGGCAGTGCAGGTTTGCAGAGAGACGCAGCTCCTCACGCTGCACCTCAAAATGACCGTGAGCGATGGAGTTTGGGCATTTTAAGACAGTTGCACACACTGACCAAAGGCAAAAGCTGGGTGGAAGCATCTTCCCTACCCACCCCAGCTTGTTCCAATGCCAACAAAGCCCTCAGCAGGGACACACAGCCCTGGCCAGAGGGGAGCAGGATGACTGCAGACACAGACCTGCTCCCAGAGAGCCCACAACCCAACTGCAGCCACTGCAATCCAGTATCAGGAATAAATAAGCAACAGGGTGCCAAAGCTGAGTGCCTGGACTGCTGATCCTGCCCCCCCCAGTACCTCCCTGCAACTTCGGCGCAGGCACAGATGGCACAAGCCCTCCTGGATTTCTCTCTTTGCTTTCGCGAGTTTGCACACAGGAAACAACGGGAGAGGAGGTGGCCCGGCAGTGGGGGGAAGGAGGTTTTTAATTACTGAAGTGCAGTAATTGGCACACAAGGCTTTTTTTTGTTGTTGCCTCTTCTGCAGCTTGCTGGTGTTGCAGAGGGCTGGGCTGGAGAGCACAGATTGTCTCAACCCAGCAGGACACACACAAAATGAATAACGTTAATTAGAACTGAAAAGAGCTCAGCGAAATTACCAACCTGACTGCTGCTTTCGTTGCCATTATCAGGTACAAGCTCCATTGCAGGGATGCAGGGATGGCTAAGGATGCTCACCCCAGCAAACCTGGGGTCCCAACCTGGGGCCGTGACCAAGCTGACCCCCCCCGTCTGGGCTCGCTTCTTCTTCCACCACCACCTCATTGTCACTGCATGCCCATCTTTTCTTTTTCTTCCCAGTCTAAACCAGCAATTCCCAAACACCTCTGGATTTTGAAGCAATCCCTTCCACACCAGCAGCGTCGTGCCTCTGCTATGCGGCAGACCAAGCTGGAAATCTTATAGAGGAACTAGCTTGGGGTTTAGTTTAAAACGAGGTGCAGAAGCCTCCTGTTGAGGCCAGGCAGGGAGACCAGCTGCACCAGTCCTGCCTTGCCCCCAGCATCCTGTATCCCAGACATCACCTTCCAGCCTCTGCATCATCAGCCACGCTATAAATGATCACCTAAACTAGACCGTTGCCAGAGGCAGGAGCTTCACATCTTAGATTTATTTCTGTGATTATCACATTTTATTGTTATTTATTAGGATTAATTAAAGGCTGGGCTGTGAACAACTCAATCCCATTCAGGCACAGTCCCACTGCTCTCGTAGACTTTTCTGTGATGTTTATGCTCCGGTGACATTAAACATCTGGCCATCAATTCCTGAGCAAAGGGAAAGCTGGGGTCAGATTGTCCCCTGCTCCCTGGGACACATGCTGCCCATGATCCTGCAAAGCTGGGATGCACACACCATGGTTATCATGGAAAAGCTGATCTGGAAGCTTTTTTATTAATAACTATTAAGCCAAAACCCTCATTGCAACAACCCAGTCTAGTTTCCCTCTCTCTGCTGTGCTGGGTTAAGTCATGCACTAGCAATTCCTACCGGTCCAGCCCTCGTTCAGCAGGATTTACAGCATCTGCTCCTTTTCCGTGTGCACTTACACACCCCCACTGCAGCACCGTACGGCTCACGTAGGCACCGATACACAATGCTACCCTACACACCAGACCCCATCTCAGCCCACTGAGCTCAGATCACTAGGCTAGACATGCAAACCCACACAGGTCACAGCCTCCGTGCAGGGCTAAGCTGGGGACGTGCACGGGGCAGATGGTCTCTAGGATTAAACAGTCCATAGGTTTGGTAACTGCTCACCCATGCAGCTCCAGGAGGGGCTCAAGGCTCATCCCCACCGGGGACCGCACCCCTGCAGAGGTTCTTGGCACGTCCATCCCCACCTGCGCCCCAGGACCAGTCCAGCCATCCTCATTGTCAGCTGCTAGACCAGCTGGAGGGCACTCCTTGAGCTCACCCTGATGGGAGACCCCCAAAGACACCGCCCGAGGACATCTTCACAGCACAGCACCGCTGGCAGGGCTGAGAAACTGTGCGGGGAGCCTTCCACCTGCCAGGCAGGAGCTGACGGAACAATTAACCCGGCAGCGGGGTCCTGCAGGAAACGGGGGGACCCCACTGGGGCTGGCGCCAGCCTCCAATGCCCCCCTGCACCAGCCGGAGCATCTCCAAAGGCCGCGGGGTGAGGAGATGCCCTCAGATCAGTTGCCGCCCCGGCATCTCTTCGAAATCACGCTGAGCCCGTCAAAAGCAGTGCTCAGAAGTGGAAAATAAAAACCCTTTGTGCTTCTCCCTGTCTTCCCTGCCCAGACAGCTTCATCGCGGGGGAGTCAGGGCTTTGGATTAGGAGGTCCTGCCTTTCCCACCTGCAAGTTCCTTGCAAGTCCCTGCCCTCTGCCCGGCTTTAAAGACAGCTAATGCCTGTTTGTGAAGTACCTGATCTCCTCAATGGAAAGTTTATACATGCAAATGATTCACACTAATTACATTAATACTAATATTCCGGGCTTGAAAAAGATCCGCCTTGGTTCACTGCCCGGGATTCGCAGAGGTGCAAACAACTCCCAGGATGCTGCCTTAGACGAGTTTCTTGGCAAACACCAAGGAAAACAGGAGGAAACTGGCCTGGGGAGGAAGGAAGAGCTGCAAAAAGAGCCGGAGCTCCCACTCTGCAGCCTGTTGACCGAGCACGAGGCAGGGGACGGAGCACCCACAACCACGGCAGCACCTCTGCGTGCACCCACCAGCACCGTCGGTCCTGGGAGACCCCCGTGCCGGCACCGAGAGCTGGTGCAAAGCAGGCAGGTCGCGATGCAGCAGGCAGGGATGGCTTGTCTGGAAAAGTCTGTCTCTGCAATGCAGCAGTGCACTAACACCTTGTCCAAGTCCCCTGCTCCCGCGCTCGGCTCAGCCAGCCTTCCTGTTTATCCTCCTATTGTCTCTGCTAACACCAGGGCTCTGCACATCCACAGCATCTTCCATCTCAGCATCACGAAACACCACCCAGGGCAGCCGCACGGCGAGGGAGCGTGTCCCCAACCTGGGCTCCCACCCCTGCAGCTGACCCGGAGGAGCAGCACCGGAGCGTGCTCCTGGCCCATCTGCTTGGGCACCCTCCAAAAGTGCTAATGGTGCCGGGAACGGGGGGTGACGCCAGCACCGAACCGCCTGCCGGCAGCTGTGCACGGACACAACCAGTTTGCTAATGAAACTGGGAGCTCCCACGGCACTGGGAACCTGAGCTCAAGGGATGTTTTTTTCCTCCCTAATTTCTCCTTTTCCACATTCCTTCAGCCCCAGTAATTGCTGGGGGGGTTCCTGGAGGGCAGCAGGCAAACAGCGCTGGGCAAAACTCACCCCCCCTTCCCAGTGGTCTTCCAGGTCCTCCCTTCGGCAAGGATAGCATCACTCCAGAGCAGGTCCAGGCTCTGGCAGCTGCCTGCTTGAGAGGCTTCAAAAGGAGGTGTGGGAAACGCCAAAAGAAGAAAATAACTCCACAATGATCTCATTCTCTCCCCCCAAGCGTTACAGAGCCTTTTAAACCCTGTAATATAAACTCTCCTCATCTGAGGAGGTGTGGAGAAGAAGTCTCCTTTTCTCTGCCTCTAAAAAAAACCTGCAGAGATCTCTCTTGCTACGCCCTTTTCTGTAGAAAAACATTCCTTTGCCATCTCCAAGCCCCGGGTTGAGCTGCTCAGGACCCCCCAGCTCCCCACCCCTCTCAGCCCCCCCCAGCATCTCCCTCTCTCCCCCCCAGCCCGGCGGGGAAGTTCCTGCAGGCTGTGCTCCCGGCAGTTAGCTCCGATCCCCGGCGCTGAACTCGCTCAATTACGAGCTGTGCCCTCGGAATAAATCCCGGTTCTGCTTGGTGCTATTGACACTAATGGCCCAGGAATAAAGCGATGCCATCCACCCCGACGGTCTGCAAAAGGAGCGTGTTTAACTACGCACGCAGGCAAGGGACTGCTGGGCTTAACTGCACTGAAAATGTATTCCAGAGGAAGCCATGCACTTAACTTATTACAAGTGGGAAATTAGCCCTAAAGTGGCTTTTTTTTCCTTAGAAGTTGAGGCACCAAATGGGAACGGTGAGGGGAGAGCGCTCTCTGCCAGGACTACAGAGAGGAGCGAGCAGGAGCCGGTGGATAAAGGATGCTGAGGGTCCAGAGGCAGCAGGATGGAAGGAGCAGGGTGCAAGCGGGAGGAAAAAGCGCTGCAAACAGAGGGCTGAAGGGCACTGACGGGGACAACAACACAGGGAAATCAACCCAGGGAAGAGCACAAGATCGGGTACCAGGTTTTCAGGGCGCTGGCAGAGCTCTCCAATAGCCCAGGGTGTGTAACGCAGGGCTGAGATGGGGAGATCTTGCACTCATCTGGCTGTGGCTGGCCAAATAGATTTTGCAACACACTATCTATATATTTCTAGTCTGAAAATAATTGCAGGTTACCACATCGCCTTCCTACAAGATCTCTCCCTCACGCTCCTAATGGCAATTTCACCGTAACACCCAAACTCATATTGCTGCTGCTGGCAGGTGGGCAGAGATGGACAGAAAGAGGACAACGAGCAAACCCGTAAAATTGAAATAGAGAGTTTGTCCAGGCAACACCAGATTGCGTGGGAGGAGCAGGGCATCCCAGGTCTTTGGGGATGAATCCCCAAGCCTGGCAGTGCCACAGTGGGTCCCAGGGTGATGGGGAAAGGATCACCCCCTTTGGCAGAAGACAAGGCGTCCCCATACAAGGTCACAAGAGACCGAGGCAAGAAGGTAACCCATGCCTCTGGCTCTGACATCTGTCTCCCAGACAAACCAGCTCCCTAGCAAGAGCCTACACTGACACTCAAAGCCCAGCACATAGCCAGATCTTCCCCATCACATCACCAGAGGGTTGTTTGCCACATGAACAAAGTGCATGCGCCTTATCTCATGACATCCCATCACGATGAGATGGGGACATGTCCCTGAGAGACATCAGTGCCACAAAAGTGGAGAACCAAGTAGGGGGAGAAGATGGAACAGGAGCCATGTCAAGGAAGGACACGTGATGGAGCCACAAGCAATGGGACCTTCTCCAGACACGCCGCTTGCACGGATATCCTCTCCCCATTTATACAATGGCACCAGTAAGAGCAGAAAACAATAGAGGAAGGGAGGGGAAGGACCCTTCCCGGTGCAGATCCCCCCCTTTCTTCCCCTCTCCCCTTGAGGACATCATCCTTAAAATATATTTCATTTCACAGCTGCATTATGGTACCACAAAATCCTGCGAATCCAATTTAAGAACAGATTACCTCCTCACTTACTTCATTTGAAGCAATTACATGTTAATTTTCATTGAGACCAGCCTAATGCATACCAATCTGATGCTGCAATCTCATTTGAATACTTGAGGGAATGCTAGTTGGGCTCCGGGCTCTGGAGGCTCATATTTAAAGGGCCACTTCACATTTCCTTTCCCTTCTCCCCTGGTTATTTATGCTTTCGTCGCACTTCTGGTGCTCCCTCCCTCCCTTCCCAGCGTTCCCAACAGCTGGTACCACTCAGGAGACCAACTAAAAAAGGACCAAGAAGTTTTTCAGCAAACCTTGCAGAACTATGCTGCACCCATCACCAGCCTGGTCCCCAAGGCGGGACCATCCCCAGACCAAAATTCAATATTGATCCTTCTGCATCAATTAAATAACCATTCAGCATCAAAGTCGCTGGTAACCGTGCGCCGCTACCACCCATCCCTCTGCAAAGCCATCCCTCCTCCTCCTCCCAGACTGAGAACAGCCTCCGTCAGGTCTCTAGCTGATGGTTATCTTCTCACGTTCCCTTCCAGCTCACTATCCAGCCAAGCCCACGGTATCGATTGGCATCTCGGACAGCGAGCTTGGAGTCATTAATAACGCCAGCAGAGTGTGGATTCAGCTCTGGGTGAGGCGCGGAGGCATGCCGCCTCTGCCTGGCTGTACACATCGCGGCGATAAGCATTCATGCTGGGGGCTGCACCTTAATTAGATTTCTCAGATCGCTAAGGGCCCTGACACAACTTGCGCAGACACCATATAAATGCATATTGCATTGTGCTGTAATTAATCCGAGGTGACGCAGAGGCAGATGGAGCAGGAACGTGGGACCGATGCACAGCGAGACTCCAGCACATCGCCAGCCCAAGCCCACCCTGCAGCCCAAGCTCCATCAGCTCAAACCAAGAAATCTCCCTCTTCGTGCCACCCACCGAGCGCTGGGCTACCACCACAGACAGGTTGGACACCCGGTATTTGGATGAGCATCTTGGCAGCAAAAGGTGTCCAACAAAAGCAATAAAGACGAGAATTGCAGCTCGCCCTCTCCAAAAGAAATCATCGATGGCAGCGGGCAGCTGTCTATGCCACTGCTGAAAGCACTCGGATGTCACAGCCGTGGCCTGCAGCGGGGAGTCCCCAGGCATTCGTGTCCCACCTCGGACAGACGGGATGCTTCACAAGCACTGATGGAGGTGATGGGATGAGGCTGGTGAGACTGTTTTGTTGGAGAAAATCTTTGGGGATGGAGTTTGCAGTGAGGATAACTCAGAAAAGGAGCAGAAGCCAACAAAGTGACAGAGGAAGAACTATTGTCTGAACCATCATTCAACCTCCGAAAGCCTTCTGCCCCCATGCCTACAGCTGGGGAAGGGCTTCTGCATGCCAGGAGCTGTGGGACCTGGTGCTGGTCATTTTTTGCCTGACTGATGAGTTCCCCTGAGAACAGCCGAGGGGTTTCACACACGTTTGGGAACTCTCTTTTTTGGCAATTACTGCAATACAACTGCTCGAGTCCACCAGCCTTTGCCTCCAGGATGCCAGCAGTCAACCCGGACCTACAGCCCTACGACCAGCACATGGACCTCTTCACACAGCACTGATGCCACAGCCCTTGGGATGGATGAGACCCCCCGGGAACGCCATGGCTGCACCAAGCCCCACGGAAGCTGCTTTGCTGGGTCCCAGAGAAGATGTGGCATCTCCATCTCTCCATGGACATGATGTGTGAGCCTCAACTGCACCCAGGTACCGACCCGTGGGGAAAAAAAACCTTTTGGGGAGGGAGGGCACCGGGCTGGGAGGCAAAAGGGGAGCCTGCCCTCTGCCAAGGCACCGGCGGGTCTGAGGAAGCACCTGCACTCTGGCTACAACAACAGGGCCGCGGTGGCTCGGGGACATGCTCTCAAAGCACCAGGAGACACTTTGGTTCCCTGTTTCCCACCGAACCAACTCAGTCCCCTACAAGTCTATGAAAAACGTGTCCTTTATAGTTTTCCATTTTGATGTCACATCTGTAAGAATATATGGTGGGGTTGTGGGTTTTTTATTTTCCCCCCCTTCTCCTCACCCTCATCTTCTTTTTAAGATTTGTCACACTTTGAACTCTAATTTTTATTTATTTTATTACCCTAGGAAAGGGCTGACTCCCCACTGAGCATGGAAGGAGAAAGAGAAAAGGAGGTGGGGAGGAAGCCTTCACAAAGTGCCCAGATTTAAATTTTTATCAGAGGAACAGAAAGAGGAATTTGTTGATGATCAAAGAGACTCAAGTACCTCAAAAGAAAGGGACCGTCAGTAAACGGAAGCTACTTAAGGAATTACATGAAAGACATGGGAAACCCTCGAGAAGCAGACAAGATGCTATAACCAAGTGCAAAGCCAAAGCCATCAGTCCCAAACCACTGGAGCAGCGAGAATCAGTAGGTGAAGTGTTTGCTCTGCAAAAGCAGCAGATGATGGAAGAGCCGGCGGTTTGGAGAGGTGCTGAGCTGGCTCAGCACCAGCGGCTGTCAGAGGGAGCCCAGCACCTCTGCAAGAGCAGCCCTGGCATGCTTTTCACCTGCTCACACCCCTGCACAGCTAAAACAAGTGCATGTAGCCATATCAAGGGCTGCATTGCTTTGAAAAACAGCACCCCGGGGGCTTTCTGTTTTCCTTTTCCTCCTCAGCACCTTCCAGCTCAAGTGTGCTCAGTTTATAAATCCAAAGAGGGTGAGATTGGTTTTTTTATATATATATTTTTTTAACCCTTTGCTTTGGTTTTAATCCACTGGCAGCACTTTGCAACACAAGTTGGGATCTGAAAAGCCCGCAGAGCCCTTTGAGGGTCAGGCTACGGGATGCAGGACAGAGTAATTTAGGGCAGGGATGAGCAAGAAGAAGGGGAAGGCGGTGGGGAGAGACCGCGGCAGCACCGAGATAGCCTGCAGCCAAGTCAAAAGTGCACAGGACTTGAGAGAGGGAGACCGATCCATCCTCAACCCCTAACCCGCCTTCCCAAGCCGCTCCTCGCCAAAGCCTTTAAGAGGCCAGATCCTATTGCTTCCTGAACTGTGACCCGCCCGGCTTAGCTGGGAAAATCTTTTAAATAGGAAAACAGAGCTGCCGTTTGCTTTCACGCGGAGTCAGCGGTGAGCAAAGCCCAAGGGTCGCGTTAGATTAGCAGCCGGCTCCTCCGAAGGCATGGAAACTTTGATCATTTAATATGTATGCACCGTGTCGGAGCCAACAGGTCTCCAAACCCCAGTAAATGTTTTATTAGGGCAGCGTTCGTGCCCAAGCCTTGCTCCTTTCGGACTCTGGGGATCTGGTTGTGACTGGAGAGACATCTCCCTCCCACCACCATCTCCCTCTCTCCCTCCCAAGAAGGGCTGCATGGCCGGTGAGGCTCCTGCCTTGCATCATGCTTAAAATGGGGGGGCAATGGGCACGAGCACCCCAAAATTGGCCCCCTGCCTTCTTCAAACCATCTGCTCCTCTTACATCTTGCAAAAAGACCCAACGCATGGATGGAGATGTCAACACCGACCATGGCAAGAGCGGGGCTCTGCTCTTCCTCCTCCATCACCACCACGACTGCCCGGAGCTTCCAACCCCAGCCACCCTCTGCCAGAACCCACCGGGCAGCAGCAGAAATCTCGGGGAAAAATTACCCTGCTCCTTTCCTATTAAAGCAGGTCCCATTTCTTTCTTTTTTTCCCGATTCTAAAAAATATTTACATCCAAAATAGACAAGAAAAGCCTGGTGCCAAGAAAATAGGGGATTTTTATAGATCTTGTTTCTGCAAGAAATTACCAAGACAACAAGTCACTAAGTTCTGAGCAAGGATTTGACATTTTCCCGAGTAAAAATAGCACCTGAAATGGCAACGCTTAGGATAACACCTTATGGGCCAGCCATACCGAAGAAACCGGAGAATATAACCTTCCCACAGCACAGCAAAACTTGCCCGTGGGATCCCACAGGGGACACCTCTGCGTCTACCCTTTCCTATAGGATTTCACACGGATTTCCACAGAATTCTATTGGTCTCGTCCTTATTAAGTTCAGATTTTTTTTTTTGGCCATAAAGGATATTAATGGTCTCATGACACCCAACCCCTCCTCCTTCACCCAAACCTCCTTCCTCCCTGCCCATCCCCAAAGCCAGAGGAACAGGGGGAAAGCAGAGACAGGGAGAGGTGGGGGTTTCATCTATCAAGGGGCTTGCTTTCTTCCCCTGTTTAAAAAACAAGAATAGCAATGTGTTTATTTATAAACCAAAATTCAAACTAATTATTAGCCGGAGCCTTTCAAGTAAAAATGTAGGTCATGCAATAAATATTAGGTGGGATAATAGCAATTGTTTCAGCTTCAGGAAGCGCATAAGTGATGGAGACTCACTAGCTGTCCAAGGACAAGCTGGACATGACATTTAGAATATTTAAAAAGAATAATAAAAAAAAATAAATTCAACCAGACAAGGAATCACATACTTCAAAACCAGGAGCGTGGGATACACATTTTAAGCTACTCCTTAAAATAGAGGTGAAAGCACGATGAGACCTCCCTCATTTTGCCCCTCAGCCATCAGCACTGACTCCACTTATTGCTCAACAGCAACGCTCCGTGCGCCCGGTTCTGCTTCGAGAGGAGCCGGTCTGATCTGGGATGTGAGGAGCTGCAAACCTTCAACAGCTTCTCACCGCTGCCAGGGCTTGTGGGCAGCAGATAGCAACACCAAAGCCAGAAAAAGTGAAATGGGGAGTTTACATGTAAGAAAAGGTTTGGCAGCAAGCAAATCTTTGTGCCAGCAGCAGAGGAAAGGGGCAGCATCAGGAGAGAGCTTCTCCAAGCCCGCCCGAGGGCCAGAGACAGCATGCAGAGCTGATGTAACCTACTTGCAGTCAACTGCGATCGAGGCGAAGCAGAAAGGTTGCCAATTAAAAACACTGAGTGATTTCAAAGAACAAAGAAATCTGAGGACATTGTTTGATTGCGCACATTCTACAAGACATACAAAAAAAAAAAAAAGGCTAAAAATAGGCTGGATGCTGTGAGCACCCAGCAAAGTCACCAGCTTCGGGGAGTTACGCGGCTTTACCCGTGCAGCTGTCATTGATGCTAAGTTCTGATCTCTATTTAAACTTGCACAAGGTTTTCTTTTCCTGAAAAAATACAAGATTATGCCCCCCTCCCCATCCCCATCTTAGAGCTCATCTCTCCTAAAGCAGCTCACATGATGATGATCAAAAATAAGCCCTCCAAGCCTAAGCTCGCTAACATTCATTGCTCTCCTGCTAATGCTGGACTTCTTACGGTTAATCCTTAAATATATCCTTAAACAAGAGTGACAGCACCTGAAGCGCCTAACAACCCCGTATTGAAAACAGAGACAGCCTCTGCATCCCTAATTTCCCTTGCCACATGAGAGCTGACACTAATCCCAGATCCCAAGTCCCGGATATCTCCAATGTCAATGCCATCGCCTTGCTCACCTTGACGTTACCGAGCAGCCTCAACTTTCCTCGTCCTGCTCAACTTTCACAGCTGGGCGTTGGGTTACTGCACTAAATATTGCCAAGTTTTACCATCTGCAATTGCAGATAACTCTTTGTAGGATTAAGAGTCCAGTTTTCCAAGGGTTCCAGAGCATCGAACGGTGAGAAAAAGGCAGCCAGCCTCCTGACCACGAGTGAACAATACCAGCAACCTGGGTAGGTGGGTGCACTTAGGACACAGGAAAGGAGCACTTGGCATTTTGCAGGGACTCCAGACAGAAAGGAAAGTCAGGATTGACAAAGAAGAGCTTGCCCATCACTCCTGGGCGGACGTTAGGATTTATCTCCAAAAAGGCAAACCGAAAACAAAAGCCTACAACATCTCCTTGCAAAGCAGACACCAAACCCAGCGACTAAACACAATCTTTAACACATAGAGCAGAGAGGAGGGAAGGATTTTAGCCTCGCTCTGCAGCAAACTGCAGCCCAGCTTTAACCCTACACCAGCTTCTGGGGCTTGCAGAATAACGACCCCCATCAGGGTGAGGGTTAGCACGCTGCAGCTGCAAACCAGCCACGAGCCAGAGACAAGAAATACCACCGGAGGAGCCAGAACAACTTCAAAGTGCCAACAATAAGCCAGGCGCAAGCTCTAAACTTTACTGCGAGCCCCCGCGGCCCCGGCAGGCACACCGTGGGCCAGCTCCAAGCTGGCGAAGGGAAGGTGCCAGAGCCCATCATCTTGTCAAAGCCGTCAGCTGGCAGGTCTGCTGCGGCACGCCGGGGTGGGTGGCCTCGCACTGCGGCCGGGGGACAAGCAGCATCCCCCTGCAAAGCATCTGCTGCCGCGGTAGCAAGGAGGAGTCGGAGCAAGCGTGCTTTGCTCTGGATTTCTGCAAATTTGCATTGCATAAGCTCCGGGCTCCCCAGAGCCGAGCAGGGCGCTGGGTCTGTGCAGTCCAAATTGGCTCCACTGTGCTTTAATGCATCGACCCGCGCTACGGCGAGAGCACCTGCAACTGCCGGAGGGGCTGGGGGTCTACTGGGGCTTTGGGGAGCCTGAGCACCCAGCACCAGGTGTGAGGGGCACCCCGAATCGGTGCAGGTGGGCATGCAGGCTTCAACGCCGTCCCCACAGGCTACTGGCATAATGCGGGTCTGCGTGAGCGTGTCTTGAATGGCAAAACAGGGCTTGGTGTTGCTCTGAGTGCCAGGGACTGGCTTGCTTTGATTTTCATCCTGTGGCAAAACGGAAAGGCTAACGCTTGCCTAGCTCCCAGCTACCCGGAAAGACCGACAGTTACACCGTCCTTGCTGCAAAGCATTGGGCACAGAAGTACTCCCAGATTTTCTGGATGGACCAATGCCCCCAAGGCTTACACTGCCGCAGGATGGGGCAATTACGGTCCAAAAGTCAGGTGCTGTGACAGAGGATAGACACACATTTCCAGGTTTGATTCCTATCACGGCTGAGATAAGCAGCAACCGCGGTCTGGGAGCAGGTTCAGAGCTTGAGATTTTGCTTTGGGCCCATCCTTAGCCAACAGTGAAGTGGAACAATGGCTAGAGAAAAGCAGTTGGCTTCTTCCTTTCTCTGGACAAGGTCTGGTTCCCCCCGGCTCACACTCTGGTGGCTTCAGAAAACAAAATCGTGCTCCTTCTGCTATCAGATCACACACAAATGGGAACTGGCACACGCCGCCACCGCTCACCGGCAATTTTTGCTCAAAGAAGGAGACTCAGATCTAAGCTCGCCCGCAGTCTGTACAATTTACATCCCACTTAAAGACTTAGAGGAGGAAATAAGGGGACAGTGCTGCCTTCTGCCAGACCCGCTTTCATCCTCGGATGGAGCCCGCGAAGCTTTGTTCTGTGCTACAACACACGAGGATATTTCTTCGCACCGTCAAACCTTACAGTATGACCAAGTATTTCACAACGTCTCTTATTTTCCTTTCAAGCCCCAGCTCTCAGCCCTGTGCAGTTACACAAGAACCTTGCCTTTCATTAAGCAAAAAGCAACCCTCCGCACTCCTCCCTCTTCCCCTTCCAAAAAAAAAACCAAACTCAACCTAAAAACCCCAAATCAAACAAAAAAGACCCAACAAAGCAACAATAAAGCGCTTCAGAAAAGCACCTCCAACTCTTCAGACACGCGGATTTAAAAGCGAGGCTCCGGGTTTGAATCCCCGAGCTCCGCGCAGGAGCCCCTCTGAACAACTCTCAGGCTCCTTCCTGTCTTTAATCTGTCTCAGCGGGCACAATAAACAACTACAAATGGAATAACAATATCGAGAAAGGAGGCCGGGAGGAGGGAAGATGCTGTAATGCGGAGAAGACCTGAGATGCCGGCAGAGGCTTTTAAGAGCCATCCACGCTAATGACGGTGTTAAAAATCTGTCAGTCGAAGGGGCTGGATATCAAACGGAATTGGCTTGAGATGACAGGGCTGAACTGGATTTTTTTTTAAAAATATTTTTTAAAATGCTCTGGATACAAATTAATGTTCTTAGTTCAAAATGTATTCTTGTCTGGCTGGCTTTGATCTGCGGAGCACTTTGAGCGATGAATGGGAAAGGTTGTCAAATCCCCCTCTCACTGACTCCGCATCCCTTGCATAAACACTACTTTGTGATTTCCTTCAGCAACACCTCTCATTACAGCCCCAGAAAGATCTGCACGCTGCTGCCGTGCCCTGCAGCCCCGGGGAGGAGCAGGGTTTGCTCCTGGGGCCAGCTCCTGCCTGCTGCAAGGTCTGCTGCAAGGTCCCAACTGTCCCCACGCTTGGGTCTGATGGAGAGCTTGCTGGAGCCAGGGAGAAACCTCTCTGACCCAGCTTTTTATAGATGCTTTGGATCTAAGAGCCAGCACTCAGCATTACCAGCAAAAAGCATCTTTGGGAAGGACTCGGCTCTCCCCTCCTGCTGCTTGCAAGCAGCAATGCCCACGGGTCAGAGAGAAAATGAGTGATCTCTTCTAGGAAACCTGAGGCTGAGGGGTGCTGCCCAAAATCAACGCAGTAGAGAGGCCAGGACCAGAGAGCAGAGCTCGGATGCAAACCCCCTCCGGTGGAAACCCTCAACGTGCATTTTTGGGCAAGCCCATCGCTGCCCTGCACCACGCCGGGGCGCGGGCAATGCAGCCCGGCTCTTCCATCCCATGCAGAGCCAGCAGCCACCACCAGCCACGTGCCTTGGCTCTCTGCAGAGTTCACTCCACTTGGCTCCCAGGTCACCTCCTTCCTTCTTACTTTATCTCTTCTTATTTTATCTCTTCTTATTTTTTTTTAATTTTTTTTTCTTAAACAATGTCTGTACAATTCCACTCTCGATAACACGCGAGTTAATTAAGCCGTGATCTCCTGGAAACAGGTTGCTACAAGGAGATAAGCAGCAGCTTCTGTTCGCCGTAAACAGCTGTGTTCCTGACCAGCTTCTGGGGATTTGCTGCTTTTGTACAGGAGACAAAACAATCGTTGCCAATTAAACCTGGACATCGTATTTTCCCCACCGTCGGTGAGACTCTTGACGTCACCTTCCCCAGGATCCTTGCCGAGGAGCCGGGGGTGCAGCCGTGTACCGTGCGGCTTCAGGGAAATTAATACCTGAACTCGTAGCACGCCAGATAACGGCGTTAATTCAACGGCACTGCTGCTTAAAAGACAAAAGCCATCGCGTTTCCAGTAGAGTTGTGTCAATAACACAGTTTGGTGGATGAACAAATGCAAGGGGAAAAAAAATAATCCCAGGAATTACAAAAAAAGAAATAATTCTGCAGGGTCAGGCAAAGCGTTTCATCTGACCCAAACAAAACTTCTCATTTTTTGGCATTTATATTCTGACGCCATGGCAGCGGGGAGCGATGGCAGCTCTCGGCAGCGCTGTCACAGCGGGACACGTCAGGCTGGGCTCTGCCAGGCGCCAGCAGCTGGCCCCGTTCCCACCAACTGGCAGCGATGACGCAGGTTTTACAAGGGCTGGGTGACGCCGAGGCGGTGGGTTTGCAAGGGCTCCGGAGGGACGGAGCTGGAATTCAAAAGGTCTGAACACACCAGAGAGACGGCCTGATGTGAACGGGAGGAAATTCAACCAGTAAAAGCATGAAGCGAGGAAAAATCAAAGCGAATCAAAGCCAAACCACACAATTTTGCTCTGCCCGGCGTGGGAGATCTTTGCTCAGCTTCCTGCCTGCTGCTCTTCACCCCCTGCAGAACCACCGGTTTTCACCAGTCCTCAACAATTTCACCAGTTGGACGACACCAAAACACCAGTATGGACCCAGAATGATCCATAAAACGGGGATAACAACTGGACCGCACCCAAGGCTGGAGGATGCTGTGATCCAGCAGTGAGGAGGGACCCGGAGGTTGCCAGAACCAGGCTCATTGCACCCACCAGCGATGCAGGGCTGGGTGCCAGACCAGAAAAAAATAAATATATTAAAAAAACCACCAAAATGGCAGGATCTGAGAATTTCACACTTGCGGATGCTCAGCAAGCCCCTCTTGGGCCGCTGTGCTGCTGACACAATTACCAGAATACCATACGTGATACACCAGGAGCTGCTCATTAAACACAGTCACTTTGTCTTGGGAGGGGGTGAAGGGGGGAGAGAAAAGAAATGTGGGGGTTCTTTTTTTATTCCCTTGAATGTGGCTTTAATGATTTCAAATCCCTTCAACCCAATTACGGCTCTGTGTCCTGATTAGGGACTCTGAGCTATTGTGCACCGGAGCCATTATCTGGCGGCCCATAGAAAAATTAGTACCTGGAGAGGCTGCACTGGGAAATAAATCTTTCCCTGACATTTTGGGACCAATTCTTGGCCAATTAGAGCACACTTTGCTGGGTAGGTAATGTGTATCCAAACCGCTCTCCCCGCTGAAAAGGCCAAGCAGAGAGCAAGTGTAATCCATGCAAAAGAGAAGGAAAAAAATTACCCGCCGCAGACTCGGAGCTCGCCGCTGCTCCCCGACAAACTCTGCACCCCGCTGCGGAGAGCTGCCTCGCCCGGCACCGACAACCTCCCTCTGACCCCAAAACCGTGGAAGCACAGGGGAAAAAAAAAAAATAAATCTTTGTGCCGCCAGCCCCATCCCGCTCCTCTCCTCTCGCCCACAACATCGCAGAGCTCTGGGCTTCTCCAGGATATTTGCTTTAAAATATCACCTGCAAACGCCGAGCCCCAGATATCTGCAGATGCAGAGCACAAAGGATGGATATAAAGGCAAAGAAAGGGACCTGGGTGGTGACAGACACGTCCCAGCATGGCCCCAAGGCTTTGGACCTTGCGATGGTGACAAGCCCACCCACGCAGCGAGACTTGGCACGGGCTGTGCAAAGAGTGACAGCTCTGAGACATCCCGGAGGGGACAGGCAAGACCGCTGCAGAAAACAACGACTAAACCAAAACTGAACTGGAGAAGGGGAAGAAGATCCCAAATCTCCCACCTCCTGGCTGCGAACAGGGATCTGCTCCATCCACAGACTTCCCACGGGTGCGGGTGGGAAGGTGAGCACCATGCAGAGCATCGCACGATGGTCTGAGCGGGGACCAGCCCTGATGGGGTCAGAAACCCCAGCCACAGGGTACCTCCTGGCTCCTAGAAGGTCTCACGCTACGTGGTTCCCAGACTCTGCCTGGGGACCTCATGCACCTCCTTGGTGTCTGCCAGCTGGGAAAAGCCTGGTCCTGCCTTACAGATGAATTCTGAAATACACAGCAGTCCTGCCCACCCTTCCAGAGAAAAAAAGACCAACCAAAGATCTAAGACTGCAGCAGAAAACAAGTGTCAGCACGTATACAACACACCAGCCGCCCCTAGCACCCAAACCGAGCTCAGCACACACCAAAACCCCCAAAGCTGCCACCCACCCCAACTCTCAAACAAAAAGTTGAGCTACAAATGGCAACCGTGCGTTTATAATGGATTTGCAGTCGGTTCAACAGCAAGATCAAGGAGAGCAGCCCTGCCCGCCACCAGCACAGCGGTCCAGCTGTGCAGGCACTAAGGGCACAGCTGGCGCCGCGGTGACGGCAGAGCCGGTCACTTGGCAAATTAAACTGGCTCCTTGCATTGCCTTTTAACACCTTCCTCGCTCACCCGCCCGGGAAGGCGGCAGGAGAAGGGCTGGAGGGTCTGTGGGTTTGTCACGCTGTCAAAGCAAGGCAGGGAAGCGACAGGGAATGCGCAGACGTGGGTCGGATCACGACACATCGCTGCTACGGGGGCGAGTTAATGGTGCATGGGCATCTTGATGCAACTTCGTGTCTATACTACTGCTAATGGGGAGCGGTGAAATTCATCCCTGGTGAGATGATGATCATAGTTAATGGAATTAATGCAAGGTTTTAATTTGCCTCTCGCCGCCCGGTCCTAGCAACTCCCCAGCCTTCGGCAGAAGCACCAAAAAGATGGTGTTTGATCTCCCCTCCCCTGACACTCGTGTATTTTTCATAGTCTTCACCATCTGGAGGTGAGAAAACCCATCAAGCCTCCCAGCAACACCGCAGCACCGGTAATCAGGCAATCTGGTGGTGTGGTCCCAGTGCAAGCCCTGGCAATCCCAGCCCCCCCCCACCTCGGGGGCTGCAGCACCAGGGGTTGACCTCGATCTGTGGTCCAGCAGCTTCTGGGAAAGGGCTGGAGGAAAGAGCATCCAAGGATGTCACCAGATCTTGTGTAAATGAGGGAGAAATAAGGGGATGTGGTCTGAATTTTGGGGTGCAGGGATAGAGGCAGGAAGGTTTGGGGACTGCAGGCAATTCGGGTGGGAAGCAAACCCAGCATAGAAATAAAAAAAAAACAGGGAAAAGCTGCAAAATCGAGTAAAGAACCGACCAGGAAAAGTCTGATCCAAATAGACTGGGACAGCAGAGATGGGGGAGGAAAGGAAAACAGTATTAAAAAAAGCAGCAATGTGTTGCTGAAATGAGATTAGAACAGTAACAGGTTCACTCCCGTGCCAGCTAAATCCCCATTAAATCAGATTAATGCAGATGGTCTTTATGTAACTGACCAAGAAGATCAATATTATTGTTGCAGTTGGAGGAAGGAAAAAACTTGTCCTGGTTGACAAAAACATATCATCGATTACACACAGCGACCTCGGCCAGGGCGGCTCTGCTCAGGACTAGCGAAACCAGGCTGGCCAGGTGGGGCTGGCTGGACCCAAACCGTCCGGGTGGGTTTTTCTTTCTTGGGGGGAGGAAATTTGGGGCTTCTCCCCTTGCCAGGGCTCCCAGCACCCACATTTCTAATCCATCCATCCTGTGCCAGCAATGCTGAAAAGTCATATCCCATCCCCAAGTCCCATCCACAATGACCTTTTCCATCATCCCCTGTTCCTCCTAAACCCACTCGCCACTTTCTGCCGCAGACAGAATTACCTCTCCCTGCAGTGGACATTGCTAGACCTCATCCCTCCCAAAGCCCCCCCTGTCCTCTGGGAGCTCCAAAGCCCATCCAAAAGCTCTGACCCGAGCCCAAACTTCTCCCAGAGTTTGGAAAAGCACCCGGGAGCTCCGGCTCCCTCTGTCCCCATCTCATCGTTAGGGATGAAGGAGATGCTCTGCAGAAAGTGCTGTTTCTGGTCTTCAATCCTGGATTTGCAAATGGAGAAGCACCCATGCACTCCCATAAACACACCGATTCACCCGCCTTTTTGTTCTTAATTCCAAACTCTTTTGGTTGAAACAGCCTTTTGCTCCAGCCTTTCCTTCCCATTTGCTTTACATCAGCTGTAAGGCCGAAAGCTGAAAAGCAAACAGAGGACTACTTGGATTTCATCGAGGCAAAAAGAGTGAAATCCAGTCGGAATATTTTCCCAGATTTTAAATCCACTGACATTTTGAAACGTTTTGTTTGTGAGCTGAACCTCAACTCCTCGTTTTTTTCTAAACAATTGGCTCTGCCCTCTGAGCGAGCAGAGTTCCTCCATCCCTCCTCCTCCTCCCTGCTTTGCATTGGTGCCTCCAAGTGCTCTCCCAGGGCTGCACCAGTGCTGACAAATGTGCTGGATTCCTCACGGCTGCTTAGCACGAGAAGGGGGAGCTAGAAGGATCCCTAAATTTACACAGACTATCCCCTTTTTCCTCTTTTTGCCACTCAACCTGCGGTGCCAGGGCTGGGGTGGGCTGCGAGGGGTTAATAAGACAGGCACCGTGGAATCCCCCTCGGTGCTGGCAAAGCTAAAAATAACCAGAAATTGCTTCCCCAGGTAGCGTTCGCCTGTCCCTCGAGGGAATCAATCACAGCATCAAAGGGAAGGCATCTCCAAAGGGCTCCGGCAGATGCAGAAACGCAGGCTGGGTGGATAACTGCAGCAAACACCCCCCTCCCCACCTGGTTTTTTGATTTGTTTTTTTTAAATGGCTGATGTTTTATTTTTTTATTTATTTTTTTTCAAGTTTTTTTTTTTATTTTCCAGCTTTGCTCAGGAATGAGTGGCAGAAATCTCAAATTTAATTTAATTAGCATCTCCCTCCCTGCCTGGAAATGGCTTTTCTTCCACCCTGACGGTTTCATCCTTTGCTGGCTTCCTTTGGCTAACATTGACTACTTCCCTCTGTGCTTCTAATGGACCTGAAAGACTCTTGTTACATCCTTTATTTGTGCTCCAGCACCAGCAAAGATAAGCCTAAAAAAGCTGCTGGGGGAATAGATTCAGATGGCGAAGGGATGCAGCAGGCCCAGCAAGGGTGGGGAGAAGCAGCACACGTGCTGCTTTTTTTTTTTTTCCCCTCTCCATCCTGGGGAGATGCTGATTCATTTCATTTTTTAATTGTATTTATCCCTCAGCAATCAGCGACAGACGTGGAAGTGACAGTCACACTAGGTGGAAGGCAGCTAATAAGTACCAGCATCGAAAAAAAACCCAAACCAGACCTGTGTGGGGATGCAGAGTGCTGTACATCAGCGTCTGCGCGGGACAGGAGCCTCGCCTGACAACCTCCCATCACGAAGCTCTCCCTGTACAGCGCTAACGGAGCAGGGAGAGCATTTGAAATGCAAAAATTCCCTCCCGCCCTCAGCAGCCCCTGCTTGTTCAGTGCAGAGGTACATCCCATCGAACCCAGCGGACAGCAGTGGCTCAGGTGGCCCTTTCCCCCCCAGAAAACACCCATGCAAACCCCTCCTTCCTGAAAACGGCACAAGCACATCCCTCCTGCAAGACAGGAATTGCATTGCAAAACAATCCTGCAACAGCAAAATACTCCTTGTTGGGTGAAGTTATGTGAAGCCTTCTTTTCAAAGCAGGATTTGATCGCTCACTGAGAAACCCACCTCTGCTAGTACTCCCGCCTCGGTTTGGAACAGGTTTGAGGAGCTCGATGTTGTGCTGGCCAGGAGGAGTTGCAGGTGTGGGATGAAACCCTGCATTTCTATGGGAACAAATTTCAGAGAGATTTTATGATTGTCTGCTTTCAGAGCTGTTTCCTTAAGAGAAAGGGCAAAGAAAAACCAATCCCACTTGACCGTGCCCTTGGCTCCAGCAGACTGCTAGTTAACCCATTCGCCACCCATAACGTTTTACTGGGGGGTGAGTATAGTCCCTTACAAGTCTGTACAGTCATAGATTCCAGTTACCAGATCGCTGGGAAGGGATTTGCACCGAGAGCAGGATGACAACCACATCCAAGTCTAAACCCCATCACACCCATCATGGTGCGATGGAGGGGAGGGAAAGCCCTGGGTCAGGGTCTCCCCCACCAGACATTGCCACCTATCCAGCCAGCATCTCCAATTCTCAGAGGGATGGGTCATACCCTCATGGGCACAACCAAGGTGGGACAGACCCACAGCTCCCGGAGACACAACATCCAGAAAGCACAGACCCGCAGACCTGAGCAGCAAAGCAGACACAACTACATCTCTCACATCCTTCAAAACATGGGACCCTCTCCTGCATCCTTCTCCCTGTGCTCTCCAACCCATGCAAACACCCCAACAAGCCCTCACCCCGCTCTCCTCCTGCTGCCGACCCTCCCATCGCCTGCTGTTCCAGCACACACGCACGCTCGGCATTGCACTTTCTGAATATAATCCACTACCTCGCAATTACCGAGTGCGGAGAGTAGGACTGGAGTTGTATTGACTTGCAAAGCCCACACAGTCGGAACGCAGCCCAAACAAATCAATGGCACATTTAGCCAAATAAACCGCTCAAGCAAGCTGATGGCTCCAAGGCCTCCTTGCGTTCACCGCTCTGGAGGCATATCTCGCTGGAATACCCTGCGGTTTTGCAGGTTTTAAAAGCATAAAGCAAACTAACACCGGCGCTAGGGACCCGATTTCAACATCAGCAGGAGGTTCAACCACGCAACATCTGAGAAATCTCATCCAACTTCAGTTATTACATTTTTCTGCCCACTTGGACTCGTGAGAACATGGCCCCAGATGTTGGCAACGACCTCCAGTTATTCCCTCTTCCCCATTAAAATCTGACGGCAAGAAAGGATTAGAACCACTGCTCTGGTTCTCACGGATCTTGCAGGAAAGCAAACAAGAAACTAAGGCTGGGGAGGAAGAGGAGATACCAGGGAAGAGCAGCAGGGGGAACGGAAACCCAGGCAGGTGTAGCACAGCTCCTCCAGAAACAGCAAACCCAGTCACTTGTGCAACCAGTGGCTCCCAATTTAAATTTCCAGCTTGAGAGCCGCAGCAGACGTTGGACCACTTGCACCCAGAGACTGTCTCCCTTCCTCGGAGTCCTTAAGCCCTCCCGCCAACAGGGACACAGCAGCAGCATGTCACCCTGCCATGCACACAGCCAGGTTGAGAAAGTCACCGTCCAAGCCCCAAACGGGTCACCAAGCAGGCGGGGTCTGCTCTTCCCATAGCCGCGTGTCTGGGGAGCAACAACATCTCCCACACGGAAGCAACAAGTCAAACAATTACAAGTACTTGAGGTCATCTTCTCCAACCAAACCCTTGAAAAATATAGATTATTAAACAGGCAAACATCAGCAGAAAACGTCATTTGGAAAGAAAGATCCAAAATGTTTGTTTTGAAAAAGGATGTTCTCCAGGCTTTTTCATTTTTCCTTTTTTCTTTCTTTCTTTCCTTCTTGGCTGAAACTCTCCACCAGATTTGGCAGGGCTTCACAGATGGCGCTGGCCGACCCGCAACTGAATTTTCAGAGAATAAGCTATTTGTCCAAAGGAAGAAAACATCCCCAGATTTCCTAGGCTCCAACCCTCTCCCACGCCGCTCTCCCCGAGCCGTCGGCTCGCCCACCCCGCGGCAGAGGCTCCGGCAAGAGATTGCACGGAGGAAAGCTCCTCCAGAGCAGGCGAGGAGCTATTCCTTCATCAGCAGATGGATGCAGATGGGCAAAGAGCATCTCCTGCAAAGAGCATCTTCTGCTGCGAACGGCGGAAAAGACAACAGCACCCAACGCCTTTTTTGCACTTTGCTTCTCCCTGCGCTTAATGAGGAAGAATATTTGCACCCTTTCCTTGCTGAGCAAGTTCCCCTGGTCCCTGCTGCCCACAAACGCGATGCAAAGCTGGGCGCACAGAGACGGTCATGATTCACAAGCAAACAAATGTGCTGTGTAAAGATTTCTTCTATTGCCGGGCAAATCCTCTTGGATTCTGAGCCCCTGGAACATCTTTGCAGCCCGTGGCAGGAAAGGAGAGCAGCAGGCAGGGGACCAGCACCACGTGCTTTTGCAAGACAGGGATGCCCGCAGCTCCCCCCTTACTGCCACGACACCGCAGCCCCGAAGGCAGCCCAGTTCCCCACTCGTGCTCCAACCTCCCCCCAAAACCGTGCTGCCACCACCTTGCAGGAGCAAAAAGGACCATGGGGACGGCCGGCAGAGAGGGACCATGGCTTGTCCCCACCAAGACACTCTGATGGACCAAACCCCCCCCAGACCTGATCCTGCTCTCCTTCCTGAGATCACACCCAGCCCCTGATCCCCAGCGAAGGAAAGAAGGAGCGTTTATCCAAGGATCATACACGTGCACGCTCAAATCCCCACTCAGCTTGGATTCCTCGTGGGTTTGGGGGCACAACAGAGAACGGAGGGTTGGCGCAAGGATTTAAAGCTCTGGAGAAGCAGACAGGCACCCAGGGGGTTTTCAAAAGACAACATGAGAGTTAGGGGACTGGGGAAAGTCTTTACCGCTCCGACCCCCAGCTCCATCAATGCCCCACAGATGCAGCATGGGCTCAGCAACACGTTAATAGCTGCTGCGGATCAAGACACGGGAGGATTTGATGGAGCGCGGTGGCAGTCACCACATGGCTGCATCGTTTGCAGCAGCTGAGAAGCTCGCTGGTGGTGTTTGCTCACAAACAATATGCTCGTCAGGATTTGGCCTCGTCTCTCAACTCGAAGATTTCCTTATGGAAGTTTCTCTGCAGGGAACAATGCACGGCAGGATCAGTCTGGCATCCCTAACTCCCAAAGAAAAGGCGCGGCTGGTGCTCTACGCACCTCCTCTCCATCAGATCCGTCTCTTGGTAAATTACATATTGCTTCAAACCATCAAAATATTTCTCCCTCCTTGCCCGCAGTGCCCCGGTGCTGCTATTACCCTACTGGCATTGAGCTACCGAGGCCCCAAAAGAAACACTTTGATGTTTTTTTTACACTTGCACTTAAAAAAAAATAAAAAAATTAAATAAACTAAAAATCTATTTCTGGTTATTTGTGTTTTTGCTTCCTGACAGGTTCACACCTTTGCTGTCCCTTCAGAGGATGCATCAAACACTTGTGATGTGCCAAGTGACCTGGAAGCGGCCCCAGCCTGTGCTGGGAGAGACAATACCCAGCGCAGGAGGAGCAGAAGCAGCTGCATTTTCCCGGGAAGCACACCAGAGCCACATTTCCCAAGAAACACACCGGAGCCACATTTCCCCAGGAAGCACACCAGAGCCACATTTCCCCAGGAAACACACCAGAGCCACATTTTCCCAGGAAGCACACCAGAGCCACATTTTCCCTAGAAACACACCAGAGCCATGTTTTCCCAAAAAACACACCGGAGCTGCGTTCACCTGGAGGGGAGGGCTCCCAGCGAGCGCCTACAGCCCCATTTTCCAACTAGCACGACACAAATCCCAAGGAAGCAAGATGATTTTTATGCATGGCAGCTAGCAAGCAAAGTCTTATTTTTTAACTTTTTTTTTCTTTTTTTTTTTTTTTTTAAACCCTAGAGGACAGATACAAGTTGGCTTTGTAGCGTGAGCACCTCCNTACAATTGCCAGCTCTTCCTTTCAGCCTCCTGCCTGAGCTCCTTGGAAGAACCAGCTTTGCCCATAAAAGCAGCGGAGCAGTTATTGTCACATCCATGTGACATATGTCCCTATATTCTTAAAAAAGTTAAAAATCCAGTCCCGTGGGCACCGCAAAATTTATCCCTCGCACCCACGGGGCTGTCCACAAAGGCACCCAGCCCTAATTTAATCGGAATTTTTGCAAAAACTCCCAAATCTCCACTAGCCTTGGACCCAGCTGGTGGCTTGTGCTAGTAGACGAAGGGAACAATGATACCCCTCAAGCTGCAACACTTCTCACGCCTTGAATGACAAGTCCCCGCACGAGCCAGGCTGCCTCCCAAGCCTGCAAAGACGTGGGTTGGGGAGCCGAAGGGCTCTGGGGAGACTGACATGCACATCAGACCCGCGGCTGAATGCTCTTTTCCACCCCCCTCTCTTGCTTCTGTTGTGCAGCATCCCATAATGTCATGTCCATTTGCAGATTGCACTTTATTGGTTTTTATTTGGCAGCCTCGCTTGACTCTGCCCTTTAATTTATCCATTATACATCCTGATTAATTGGCCGATAAAGCTCCGTCCAGTTTTTTAAAACAAATTCCCAGTCCATTTGCTTTTAGTGGAACTGCGAACAAGCAGTTTCACTCATTACATTATAGCCCTCGCGCTTAAGGTTCACTCTGGAAGGAGATATTTCAGGATCATACATATGGAAACCAGCTCTCATCGGCATTCATCATCCCTCCGAGGGCTGGGCCACGGCGCTCGCTCAGGAGCCATCCCCGGGCTCTCCCTGCTCAGGAACGGACCCGTCCTCCCGGGGAACCCTTCCTCTCCATCCATCAACCCCAAGTTAATTCTCAGTTTCCATCAAACCAGCTTTCACACCTCTCTTTTTCTAGGCTTCGTTGCCCAACCGCCCTCTGTTGTGATGAGCAACCTCCAGGCTCCCTTTCCTCCCAAATATCCTCTTTTAGCACTGGGAAAACATCTCCTCAAACCCTGCCGGAGCCTCTTTCCAGCCCACGTCCCTTGTGTTGCCTTCAAACCCCTCGGTGGTAGCTCCATCAGCAGGTTTCTGGCTGCCAGACCCTATTACCGGTGCAAATGAGGAGTGACATGTACAGAGACGGGCGCGAGGCAAGAAGAGAATTAATTCCGCTGGGTTGACTTTTAAAAAAAACACAAAAAGAAGTAAACTACCCGGGAAGCATACACCATTTCCCCCAAAATATGCAACTAGGAATAAGTGTTGGACTTCCACAGGGCACCTTAATTCCCGTCCGTCAGCCTCGCTGCCTTTTCTTCCCCTCGAAATGTTATTATCTATCACTCTCCCGGTGTGAACAGGGCTGGGTGCATCTCTCCGTCTCACTAGCTCAGCTGATAAGCTTGACAGACCCGGGCACTGGTGACAGCATTCACATTTCCAGTGGATAAAGTGCCATTTACATGAGGCAAGCGCTGGTGATTTTCCATCAGCTGGGACAGAATGAGGATGGGAACAGCTTGTAAGCTTCTCCTCTGGAGCAGCGCACTTTTTTTCCCCTCAGTTTGCCTTTTTTTTTTTTTTAAGTTATTGGGGTTTTTTTGGTTGGTGGTTGTTTTTGTTTTGTTGTTTTGGGTTTTGTTTTTGTTTTTTAAGGAGAAAAATCTGGACTTTCTCGTCCACCCAGATTTATAAACACCACCATGAACAAGACCCTGGCCCTAATTAAAATTCCCGGCATGCCAGAGTTTGCAAAAATCTCCGGACCAAAGCAAAAACAAGCTCAGGGGAAAGTCTGGCAACCCATTCTCTCTGGCTGTTGTCGAGGGGATTAGAGGGGAATTTGGCACGCTCGCTCTTTCCTTCCTTCGGACTCACGCCTTATATTTTTCAAGGATCCTTCTTTAGACCACACTGCTTTCTTCTGGAGGAGCTGGTTGGTTTTTAATGTTCCCTTTTGTCTCCCTGACACTGCCGCTTTCTTTGCCTTTTAGTCCCCAGACCGTCACCTCCTTTGGGCAGGAACACCAGCAGCCAGTTCCCACAAGGGAAACCGGGGGGTGGGCTGGGGAAAACACGGGGTCAAGACACGTTCCTCTGCTATCAGCATCCTTCCACCCTACGCCTTCAAAGTCTCCATCCTCCTGCCCCAGGCAAGCTGGACCCCTCAGCATTTAAAGCAGAGAGTGGTCTCCACACCCTCAAACTCCAGTTGACCTCATTTTGTCCCACGGGTGAGGAAAAGAGGCACGGAGCCATCCCCAAGGGGTGCACGGGGGATGCAGCGAGGATGCTGCTGCAGCACTAGGATGCAGGAAACAGCTGCAACCCCCCCGCCTTGCTCCTAAAGCCCTGCTCGGCGCCTCGTCCCCCCCGCCAGCACCCAGACGAGTCACGTCGCGAGCAGTCACGCCACCAACACCAGTAAAACTTCATCCCCGGCAAGCATGATGGAAGCAATAAAGATCTCCGACAGCACTGATAACCGCCAAGGTCACCAGCTTAAGGGCACGCTCCTCTCTGACAACCAAGGCTTAAAAAAAAAAGGAAGAACAAAAGAACAAAAATATCTTTTAAATTTTTTTTTTTTAGTTCATCTGCAAACTTATTGGTGGCCCTGTTTCAAACCAGGGGCCCCAAAGCCAGGGAGGTGGCTCCCCATCCAACAACCTCTTTAGCTGATCGCTGTCACCTTCAGACAACCCCGTCACCCTGCAATGGACGTGGCTCCACGGGGGAGACGAGATCAGACAGAGCTCAACGGCAGCAGCCTTGGAGATTCCCGTGCTGGAGCCGGGGGCAAGGCGAGGCCAACAAACCTTGTTTTGGACTGGAACCAGCCAACCCACCTTCTGGGAAATGAACAGCACCACTGGCTAAAAGATGGAAAAATCTCTTACTCGCCATTTGTTTCTTAAACGGTAATTGTGGGAAGGCTCTACATTTAGGGCTATTTTAGCAGAATACTAAACCTACCTATTGCTGTACGTCTCCACCTTCCTTTCCAAACAGCAAGTATCTAGACAAGGGGGAAAACCAGCCCTCTCACCATCGATACTGTTCCTCTTAACTCTCCACAAGCAGAGGCCAAGTATTTACATTAAGGACTCCAGCACACAGCCTGGGGAACGTGCACCTCCCAGCTATCCAGAGGGTATTATCCCCAGGGATATTACCCGGGACAATCTCAGGTCCCGTATCTGAGCACAGGCTGCTGTCTCCCCAGGGTCGAGCACAGCACGGGTGGGATGCTGCTGACCACCGGAGCCGAGCAGCAGCCGGGGTGTTCCTTTGCCTCAGTCATTAATCATAAGGACGCCGGGAAGGTTTACAGCTCCTCCAGGCAGGCAGCGAGCCAGGGACATGGCCCTTTCAGCTTGGCTACTTCTGGAAATGCCAGAAGCCAGGAGAAGTCTTCGGCTCCATCCATCCTCAAGCTGCTCCAGCACATCCCAGGAGCTGCAGCCACCCAAGGAAGAGGGAGAAATCTTCCTCCTTTCCTCCCCCCGCAGAGCTCCCGGGCACAGCCCATCTCGCTCGCATGCCTTTGCTTCCTCCTCTCCTAAAACCCGCCTGGGCCAGCCCCTCGACATCTGCCGCGCTGCTCCTCTTGCCCCTCACCTGCTGTTCACACAGACCTTCCCACCCATCTCCTGGCTGCCAGCTGCACTGGGTTTTTCCAGCAACCTCCTCCTCCTCCACCCAACCCCGCAGAACATCTCCATCCCCGCGTCTTCCCGCTGCTGGACAGGGCTGCAACCCCAACCTGCTTATTCAGCTGCAAAGCCAGGATTTGGGAGACACAATACTCAAGCTCCGATTTAATTCATCCAGAGATCTGCCCAGAGTCCCTGCCTGGCAGAGGGAAGATGCCTTAATAGCACAGAGCCTGGGAGAAAAAGCTAATTTACCGCTATTCCTATTAATTCCTACAATTTGTGGCTCGAATCCTAACCCTCGGAAAGATTGCACGAATTCACAAACCTTTAGGGATGCAAATATTGCACAGAGCACGACAGCCTTGCAAACTGCACAAGATGAGTAAGAAAATCAACTCTCAGCCTCGCCAGAGAAGGCTCCAGAGCCCAAGTCAGCTCCGAAGCTGCCTCGGTTTGCACTGCAAAAAATAACCCCCCTGGAGCCCAGACTCGCAGCCATGCCCCCAACTGTCTCCCCAGGCATTCCCTCGCAAAGCCTTTCTTCTTGTCCTGGTGCTAAGAAGGGTTATTACTCCTTCCTCACAGCATGCGACAGAAATGTTTGTGCAGAGAAAAAAAATAAAAATTCCCCCAAGTCAGTACATTAATGTCCTGCAATGAAAAATAGATCTGTCTAAATACGCTCAAGGTAATTCAGAATACATTTGAGGTGATTTTAGGCTCTAAAGTCTGCCCGTAACAGCATTCCAGGCTGTGTTTATCAGTGCTTTCCCCCTGCACTTGCATTTTTTTTTTTCTCCATAGTTATTTTTAAAACATTTGCACAACAACAGAACGAAATGATCACGGCAAAGGGTGGAAATCAGCCTCCCAGCAGCTCAGGAGATTTTACCTTCCCATTTACCCAACCCAAAGCCTCGCCTGCCGCAGGCTGGGGTTCAGCTGAGGTCAAGGCGAGGAGTCTGATCCCTGTCCTGCAGCATCAAATCTGCAACGAGCTCCCTGAATTCAGCCAAGTCACTGCTAAATTTCAACCGGAGTGCCGTGCAGCGATATGCCGAGTGACACCAAGGGTCAGGCTTGGCTTTGCCTGGGCGGCTCTTGCACAAGAGCTCCAATTCAGGAGCCAAACCTGAGGATGCTCCGCAAGTTTCAGGAGGACCAGACCCTCCTCTGGCTTCTACCAGAGCAACCACCCAACCTCACGCCTGCTAAAGGATAAACCTTCCTGAGCCAAAGCATGCATAGGATTGTTTCTTTCTCATGTTTTCTCCTGGGAATTATCCAGCGTCCTGCTCAGAGAGCTCGGAAAATCTCCCGCGGGTGCCCCCAATGCCACACCAGCTCTCCCTGCCGAGCCACCGCAAGGGGACAGGAGCTTGAGGGATGACCCGGCACGGTGAGCCATACATCCTCGAAACGGAACATCAAACAGGCTCTTCCCAGTAAGGGATCGCACTGCAGAAGTTCTGCAAAAGCCCATCACGCACGCACGGCAGAACGTCGGGGAACAGCATCGTGGCTCCCCCCAAGCCACAGAATCGAGTCCTGTTTGCAGACAGGAGCAGAGTTTTGCAAGGAAACCCGAGGCACGCAGGCTGCTGCAGGGCTATTTTCTGTTTTCCCCCTATGACGAAGAGGAATTTGGTGACTTGCAGCCAGTTCAGATGTATGACCTGTGGCAAAAGCACCCGGCACAGACCGACAACACACTGCGGCAGAGGAGAGCGCGTGTGCGCCGCGCACGGCTCGTACCAGCTTGGAAAAGAAACAACAGGAGATGGCTTTGGGCTCAAGGGGACCCATCTGTTTTTCCAGGAGTATTTATTTATTTATCAATTAATGTATCTATTTTACCTTGTGCTTTTTGCACCATCTTGACAACAAGGAGTTGTACTATCCCTCCAGCAATTCTGCCCCTTCTCCATCTGGTAAACAGCCATTCCGCTTTATTTTCTTGGGAGATTTTTTTTTTTTTTTTTTAAGCTCTCTGGTTTCTAATAGAGCTGAAATCCAACCATTTCGTGACAAGGACATCACCATTAATGTTGATAGCGGGAATAATGACACTGCAGCGTGCATGTTTCAACCCCTTTTACAGTCACCTGCAAGCACCCAGCTGAAGGGGCCAAACGCGATGTTAATTTTAGAAGAAGCAAAAACTTCTTAGAGAGAAGCCAAGCCCTTCCTCCAGTCTCAAGACAAGTCTTAAACCAGGTTATAAACAGAAGCCAGGATCGCCAGCACCTTTTCTCTCGTTAATCCAGGATACCATGTGTGTGCGCGCTCGATGACATTTTCCCAACAGTTTCCGTAATTAAACCCTTGCTCTGGCTTTACACCAGCTCGGTAAAATCACCCAGAGCTTTGCAGGGGCCAGAGCTCGGCGTTTGCCAGCAGAGGGAACCTTCCCATTGCCGGCTGGGAGCTGAGGGACCCTTCAGAGCTGCTCTGCAGCATCACTTCTCCCAGCATCGGGCACGGGGACAGCTTGGGACCCCCTCGGGCACCCCGATGCATTGCGAGTGGGTGCAAAATGCCTGCTGCAAATATTCCACTTGCTGGGACGTGCACCGGGGACAAATGCAGCCCCCCAGACAAACTCCCCCACTGGCCGCATCACAAAAAGCCGTTTGCATCCCCCTGGACCGCATCCCTGCCTATTGCTCCACTGCTGGTACCCAGGACTCCCCCAGCAGCCCCTTGCCAGCAGCCCCATGGGCGGGGGGGTCTCTGCTCATTGGGGGGACAGAGAGCTGCTGCCTCAACCCCAAATTTATGTCGCAAAAGTGCGTGCCACACTCTTATTATTCACATCCATTATGCACTCTAGGCTATAAAATGTTCCTTTTTTTCAAGTTTTTAAGTAAAACACAGTCTCTAAATGACATGGGGTTAAATGATATCTAGTTCCCAGCAAATAAAATTAAATTATTTTATACATAGATCTATATATACCTATATCTATATTCTCTCTCTATATATGTATCCCCCCCAGAACGCCGGAGCTGGTGCTGCAGCCGGAGGCAGGGCTGGGGAAGGAGACACACGCGGGATTTATAGCCTGCAACCCTCCAACAGTTGTTCACAGCATCAGCTCTCTGCACATCATCAACGCTTCCCGGCCCCATCTCCCGCACCGATTGTACTTTGCCGTTATGAAGTTGTTTCCCCCTTTCTCCTCCCCGATACCCCCCACCTCCTCCTTCCCTACTATAATATTTAGTCTGCAGCTCGGCTTATTTACATACTTAATTTCAGTTCTGTTTGCAAACACAAATTAGTTTTGTGCAATTACTTTGTGCACGGACATGGAGTTTATCCGCTTCAGCGGTTTAACAGCTCTGAAAGTGACTGCGCAGGACCATATGGCTCTCTATATATAATCACTATATTACCTGCACATATTAGTTACATAAGAGCTACGTGATAATTAGTGCGGTTCAAAGAGGTTCAAAGAGAGAGGGAAAGGAAAAGAGAAAAGGGGGGAAAAAAACCAGACTAAAAGAAAAAGAAAACAAATAAAAAATAGAAAAGGGAAAAGGGAAAAGGGAAAAGGGAAAAGGGAAAAGGGAAAAGGGAAAAGGGAAAAGGGAAAAGGGAAAAGGGAAAAGGAAAAAGGGAAAAGGGAAAAGGGAAAAGGCAAAAGGCAAAAGGCAAAAGGCAAAAGGCAAAAGGCAAAAGGCAAAAGGCAAAAGGCAAAAGGCAAAAGGCAAAAGGCAAAA
>VZTO01015271.1:32134-88966 GCA_013400615.1 Syrrhaptes paradoxus
AAAAAAAAAGGAGGGAAAGGAAAAAATAACACACAAAAAAGGAGAAAAGGATTCCCCGACCCCACCGTGCTGGCAGCACGGAGAACAGAGCTCTATGCAGGGAATTGATTTTATGACAGAGGCGAAAAATCAAGTGAAAAATTGTTTGGGTCAAATTAAATATTTTGTTCAGGCAGAAAATAAAGGGTTTGTTTCATTGTCAGGTTCTCTCTTTTTAGTTAGCGTGGTTGTTTAGCCTTAACCACAACAGTTTGTTACATTTTTTAGGCAAAAAAAAGAAAAAACAGGTAATTGAAACAAAAATCCAAATGTTTTGCTGGAAAATGAAACCAGTTTTTCTAGAATGGCTTTTTCCTACCCAAAATTAGTGGCCTGAGCTTAGTTCAGTAATACTTCCAGTTGACCCAGACCTCTTTTTTCCAGGGAAATTATTATTATCATGAAAACCTGTAACGGGATCTACTGGATGGAAGTTTTTAACCACCCCAAGACACGCAGGATACTGGGCGGGAAGAGGGGGGGTTGCAATTAGTTCCCCGCATTTTTGCAGGTTTTTTTGTGGGTTTCTTTTCAAGTCAGACTCCGAATAGGCACATTTTCTGCTAAAAAGTATTTAAGCCCCATCAGGGATCCCTAATGCCCCCCAAAAGCCACCTGGTGCTGGTGACCTTGCCCATTCATTCCATTCCTGGGGCGATCAGGACAATTTAACCTAAAAAAATGTGGAAATTGGGTAAGGACAGAGGGGTTCAGGTCACTGGGACTTCCCATGGGACCCCAAATGTGCAGAGACTGCATCCAAGGGATGCTCTCCCACTTCGCTACCCCCTCTTCCTCTATGGATGCTTTTGCCCATCAGCCCTCTGGCAGGGGCGAGTGGATGGGGACAAGGGACCCCACAACCACGGCAGCATCCTGGCAGCACCACCTCCGTCTCCACGGCCCATTTAATCACCGGTCCTTCCGAACAAGCAGCCAAAGACCCAGGCAAGTGCATCGTATTTTCTGGTCTGCTAGGAAGCAGTGTAAGAACACAAATTCATTTCACGTGCGGTGAACAGCCTCCAGATTGAAAAGCCAGCCGACCCGGAGCGACGGGAGCCTCTGACCCACGCACACAGCATCCCGGGTGGCTTTTCCCCGCAGCCCTTGGGGACTTCACAGCTTCACCTATTCCCATCAACATCGCAGAATCTTTTTTTTTTTTTTTCTCCCTGTAATTCCCCTCTTCCCCTGCTGCTTGCGAGACGGTCTTTATTTATATAATACATTTCACATCCAAGACATCGCTGAGAGCTCTACACAAATATTAATTACCAAGCCCTAGGTGGTAAATTATAAATATCCGTTCTCTCAGGATTAAAAATCCTCTATTTAATAATAATAATAATTAAAAAAAAAATACTACATGGTGGCACATAAAAGTGCTACATGATGGAGTATCCCTTTGCCCCAGGGCTGCCAATAAAACGCACTAGACCCCAGAAAACTTAAAACTGAGAATGACCAAGGTCGGTACTTAGTACTGGAAATCTTTTACCCTGCGATACCATCTCTCAGGCAAAGCAGGGCAGCATCCCTCTGCTTGTCTAACACTGATGATACCCGGCAGGATTTCTGCGCCGCACCGCGTGTCAGAGTCCCGACAACGTGATGATGGACTCGCCGGGTCCAAGGCCAGGTGTAATAAGGAAGCAGCTGCTTTTCCATTCTGCTCTGGGATCTCTTCGTCCTTGCAGAGCACATTTCTGGGCTAGACTCGACACTCGTTCCCCAAGCAAAAACCGTCACCGCTGACAGTGAGGAATGAGCAGAGATAAGCCCCTGCAGCAATAGCAGACCCGGGGGGGGTTCCGCTTGGACACAGGCGGTACCCAGGGATGCTGCCACCCTGCCTGCTCCAAACACACGCACACCCAACCCCAAATCCTTCTGGTTGCCCTGTCCTGCTAACATGGGATGGCTGAAGCCCATCTGTGAGCACCTAAGGGATGCACCTTCAACAAGATAAGGAGGAAGAAGCAAAGCAAAGGTCCTTTTGGTCTTTTTTTTTTGATCTGCTGCCATGCTGACACTGTCCGAGCCCAAACATCTCCCTGTTGTGGTCATTGCAAGACTCACCCGGCTTCTCTCAGCCCTAAAGCAAACCCACAACCCACAGCTCACCCCCAAAGCCCCAGAACAGAAGCAGTTTGCTGCTTTTTCCTCTCCGCAGCCCTGCCCGAGCCCGCTCAGCTTCGGTTCAAGTGCTCAAGTGCATCACTTCCCAGCTGTGGGTGGTACAAACAGGGCTGATCACTTAGGGCTTGGGATTTTTCTTTTTATTTATGATGATTATTTTTAAATTTTGATTTTCTTTGTTGCTGCCTGCTGGTCTCCCCCCCCCCCCTTTTTTTTNACTGGGGCTCAGCAGGCCTAGGGTACTTTGCCTGCCTGTTTGAACAGTGTGTGCTCCTCTTTCCCTTTGAGTGCGGCAAACAGCTGGTCTCTAAGTAAGGGTACCTGAGGATAATAATGCCGGTGATGAGCACTGCAGTCGCCTCCCTCCGCTTCGACCGCAATTTCTGCTGGCAAAGCCCGTGCAGCTGACTTTTACATGGAGGGGCAGTTAACCTGCGCCTCTATCCCCTAGCTACCTCCACACCAAACCCCAGCAATATTTTAGGGACCTTGAGCAGCTCTCCGTCCCCATCCGTGGCTTGCAGCAGGGCTAACGGCTCTGCAAGGGGCTGGACGCAGCCCTCTCCTCCCGCTGCCCTCATTTTGCACAAAATATTGAGCTGAAATGGACAGCGGCTCAGTTTGCCACCTAATTTCAAAGGCTGGTGGCTCCAGCTGCCTCTTCAAACCACCCTTGTAGAGGAAGGAGGCTTCGTTTGGCATTCGTTTAGCAAGAAAAAAGCATGGGTCCTGCTAAAAGCCATGAGCAGAATGTCATAACCGTTTACTGCTCACCCACGGCACGATGCCCACTGGATTGCTACCGCGGCGTTATTAATCGTCCTCCCCTGCACACACATCCCATCCCCAAGGAATAGCCACAGTAAAGCACAACACATCTCCCGAGCAACGATGGGGAGAGACACAAAGAGAAGGACAAGGGAAAAACATCTCCAACTAGACAACCATTTGATTTAAACCCAAACCTCTCATATAGTCACACAAAGAACAGGAGGAACCAACACCCTGCTGACGGATTGGAGGTTTGACGTGGAAAAAACCCATTTTTTTCTGCCTCAGCACAATGCCTTGGAGAACAACCTATGGGTCAGGAAAGCTGTTGCCCTTTTTGGCTACCATCACCATTGCAGAGGACTATCCAAGTGCCACCATCCACAGCCCAGGACCTGGTTAGCTCCATCACTCCCAAGGAGCAGACTAAGTAGGACCTCATACTTCAAGATGTATGGCAGCAATAATGGCACCTACAGCCAGGAGGGCTTGCTCCCAGCCCCGATTTCCCCCCTCGCCCAGCTATCCTCCATGTCTCTCCTCCTCCAGCCCCAGCTGTGGTCGATGGGTCTAATTTCACAGCTGCTCAGTTCCAAATTGGACTTGTGCTTCCCAGCTGTACTCAGACTCCCGCGTTTGTTTGCTATCAGCTTTCATTAGGAGAGGTTTCATTGCCTGACACATCCAGCCCTCTCCTCCAAGGCCACCTTCCTCACCCACTCCACACCGAGAAGCTTGAAAGCTTGCAGCCACAGCCTTGGACCCATCTCCTCATCTCCTGCCCTGCCAGCTAGGAAACGGCACGGTGTGAAGGCACATATCCCCCCGCCCCAGCGCCGGGCACCTCTGCCAGGTCTCTCTCTGCCTGCTCTTGCTGAGCCGTGATACATAACTGAGCTGGAGAAATCAAAGCTGATTCCAATCTTATTATCCAACACGGCCCTATCAGCTGAGACAGCGACATTTATCACATTAATAGGAATGATAGAAGAAAACCGGGATCCTGTCCAACAAGAGCACTTTATCACATGTTGCACTGTCTTACAAATCCAATTATCACTAGCCGAAGGTCTTAACGGCCCTCCAAGAGTGGCTCTGGAAATCTTAAAAGACTATAAAAGCACTTGTCCAGAGCCTGCAGGATGGCCTTTGCCAGGGCACGGGAAGAAGCATCACGTGCCTTTCAGGAGACGGGAGCGCTATGAAAACACTCGAGCCAAGCTTTTCGCAGCCCTCCCTGAGCGAGGAACAGTCAGTCTAGCATCAATTCCCCTATTTTCCTTCAGCCATCAGTTATCAAGGTTTCCTTCCAGCTTGATCTAAACCGATTTTTTCCCCATTTTCAATACTGCAAGCGAAGCAAAAAGCAAAAAATTTGCTTCCCCCTGCCCAGCTGCTCTAATGATCGTACATTAAATAATTTATCCACTCCTCTTCCATACTCCAACCCTTCACTCACCATTACCTAAGTATCCTTCAGCACTTCTTCTGCCCCACTTTGGCTAACTCTGTGGTTAGAAACGCTGACCGGGGAATTCATCACAGCGGGACAGGCTTTTCCTTTCATTCTACTCCACTGAGCATCTATCAACAACTCCTTATTTTTACCGTCTCCCGCCCCGTGCAGTCATTCTGCTGTCCCCCAGGGGCACACGTGGCATGGAGACACCTCTGAAAGTCACCGCCAGTGAAGCACCTGGGCACCATTTGTGCCTCGTCTCTGAAAGCCTCCGTTGAACTTCAGCGGGATGCTCAGACCAACTGAGCGTGATGACAGGAGCGAGAAAGACAAGGCGCAGGGCAGCGGAAAACCCCGGCCGTTGTCTTCAGCCACGTGAGCGTGCAACGCTGGCTTCCCAGCAGCCGGGAGGAACAAGTTCTGCTCTTGTTTGTGCTTCGCTGATGCGGGGTTGGCACGGCCACAATAGGGGAGTGTTGGCTTAATTCTGCACCAGCTTTTATGCTGGGTGCAGGGAGCTTTGAGAGGGTTGGGAGGCACCTCGTCCCACCTCAAGGGACGGCAGCCACACCAGCCTGGAGGAGAAGAAATGGGACATGCGTCCTGCTTGGCTGCTCTGGCTTTTGAGGGGTCCTAACAGCTCTTCATCAACCTTCACCAACCTGGTGTAGCAGAAGGTGTCCCAGCCCACAGCAGGGGGGTTGGAACTCCATCATCTTTAAGGTCCTTTCCAACCCGAACCATTCTATGATTCATCCTGTTGCCCTCGATATGGGCAGATTTATGGGATAAAGACAGAAATCATGGCTCAATGTCGTTGGAGCAGAGGGGGTACAGGCTCAACTAGACAGGGCTAAAGTATCACTTGATCCTGCCATAGAGAGATGGTCCATCAGCAGAGAGAGAGACAAGGACTATGGCAAGGGACAAGTTCTAGCCCTGACACAGCACAGCCCCTAATCGGATACAGAGTTCATGGGCACAGAGGCTTTCCTGGACAGCAGTTCACCATTTTACACAAGCACAGCAGGTCCCTCTAATCTGGATTATTTCTGCCCGCGGGAAACCCGCTCTCCAGGCGCGAAGCTGCCGTAAAGCCAGCTTTACCCGGCTGAAGCCTGCAAAGGCAGAGCGACTGCTGCCTCGCGTAATCTCCGGCAGCACCGCGGTGAAATAATGCGTCCCCAACCCATCGAGCCAATGTGGGAATCTCTCTCCATTCACACCCCACGTTTCCAGCCATTACTGCTAAATAAAGCAACAACCAGACAAATTAATCGGGTCCTCTGCAGGGTCCCCCCTTTTGTAGCCGTGGCACAAGAGAGCAATGTGCTTATCCACACCTGGATGGCATTAGCACTGCCGGGAAACGAGGGGTCTCCATCGCGCTGCTCGTAGATATTTGAAGTGATTTAATGGTTGCCATTCATTATTAATCATGGTTATTAGAAGGATGCCTACGAATACACGGAGAATGGGATCTTGCGAGGCTAGACACTGCACAAACACTGAGCAGAATAAAAATTCCTTTCTAGGAAAAGACTCCTGGCAAGTATAAATCTAGTGAATTCACAAGGCAGAAGGGGGAAAAAAAAAAAACCAAAACCAAATTTGCAGAGCGCCGTGGATGTTCAGGGCAATAAAGAGAGGTTTTAATAAGCGCCATAACGGAAATTTATGCCAGGGTCCACAAAACATTACAGATGGTAGCTTATGTGGCCCTTGCATTAAAAACAAAGTAAATTGTATTATCTTATAACAACAGATTAAATTACAAAGCATAAAAAGAAATGAAACATACCCAGCTCCTTCCCTGGCGGCACGACCCAGCTCTGCATCCCTGCCCCAGCACCCCACTGCTGGAAGCTGCCCCCCACAATTCTCTTCATTGCCTTCATGCCCTCTTAATTAACACCCACAGAAACTCCTGAGGCTTGGACAAAGAAAGGACCCACCCGTACGGTAAAGAGATGGATGTCAGTGAGGAGCATCGGATGTGCGGGGAGATGGAGGGGAGAGAAAGTAGGAGGAAGAAGGGAGAAAAAAGAAAAAAGAAAATCCAAGGATTTCTGAAAGCGTAGCTTAATCTTTTCCAAAGCGATGGGGATTTGGCAAAGCTGAGATGGGCGCCAGGCATCCGGGAGGAACCGCATGCTTTGGACCCAGGTGCCTGGTGTTGGCACAGGATCGGTGCCCGTAGGGGGAGCGTGATGGGCTCCCGGCTCTCCAGCCCATTCCTCTGCCCCGGGAGGGCTGAGAGACTCGGGGGTGGGTTAAGAAAGGAGACAAAGCAGATGCTATCGCCCTTCCCCGCTTCTCACCACTTCCCCAGGAGACTACCCAATTTTCTCTCGGTAAAATATCTCCCACACTGTTCATTTTTCACAACTTTGGGGGAAAAGAGAAGAAAAATCCCAAAGCTCAGCCACCGTACATTTTTTTAGCCTCTCGAGATTTTGCTCAGCTTCGGGGATGGCAGAAGGTGCTATGGCTGATTGTTCAATGAAGTTTGTTTTCAGCCCATAAAAGCACTTACAAGGTGGATTTTCTTCCATTTCCACAGAGCTCTGCACACCGGTGCTGAAAGCTCTGGGAAGAGGAGCTGTCAGGACACATTATCCAGAGGGGCTGATGCCTCTGGAGAAAAGAAAGTTGAAACTATGAGCGAGAGCGAGGAGAGATGCCGCCGAACGAGACGTGCATTCACGAGAGAAGGACACAATCAAGAATTTTAAAACCCATTTGGACATTCGTTGCTTGGGTTTGGACAGGCAACACGCCAACCTGCTGCTTTTTACCTGTGCTGCAATCCCTGTCTGGTGGCATTGCCTCCTACAAGCTGGGATTTGTCTTTGCTACTGAGATTTATAACAGCATGCCATCTATGTTCCTCCCAACACATGAGTCTTGCTAATTCTCTTCAACATCTGACCTAGGTTGGGATGAGCTGCCTCTTGGAGATGCTCTCTGCTGATCCCTGATGGGGCTCAGAAGGACCAAAGCAGCAACTTTTGGGGAAGTTTGTTTCAAACTCCCGTTGCTGAAAAAAAAGGCCTGTGGCTTGAAAGAGATTTTCACAGCCCTTTTGCATTTGATTTTCTAAATTTTTATAAGCCTAATATAATCGTGGATAGTCTCATTCCCCGTGTTAAGCGCCTCATTCCTCCAGATCAAAACCAGCATGAGACAGAGACTCCAGGAGGGAGCACGACGCCTTGTCAGGTAAAAAAAAGCAGCAGCACATCACTGGGGCAGGGGGAGGAGGACAGCAGAGGTGTCTCCAGACTCAACTCAATCCTGCAAGTCACCGTGTCTTCCCCCCGAGGCCCCTGTCATCCCTCGGCTCATTTTAGACTGGTGCAAAGATCAGCAGCAATTGCAAGTCTGGGTTTTTTAATGCCTGCAGCCTTAGCTTTCTCCTGGCAGAATTCAGAGGAGCTCTGCAAACCCTTCTCGAAAGACACTGAAGGTCTCTCTAATTGGCACGACGCAGCAGGAGAAGAGGGAGGCCCAGGGTAGGTGTAAGAAAGCCCGTCTGGGGACCAGAAGTTCAAAGCACGGCAACACTAAGCCCTGTCCTGGCTAATTAGCCCCTGCAATCAACAGGGTGGGTTCGTTTGTTGAGGATACCCCGCCAAGCCAGTCTCCCCATAGCCCTGGTGGCGTGGTGTTCTGCTCCTGATGCAAGGGAAAAGCTTAAAAAATGCAAGTGGGGCACAAACTGGCTGTTGGGTGAGCAACCCCAACCCCTTGGGCAACCACCACCCAAAGGAGCGGCTGCGTGTCCATCCATCCATCCATCTGTGCCACTGGACTTCCTAAGAGGCAGCAAGAACCGGAAAAAAAATCTCTTTGACGAGAAGAAAGGTGATATTATTGGCATTAGCGACTGATCAGAATGACTGGCCCGTCAAAGCCTTCGCTATAATCCATTTCGTTTCCTACTTTTAGAGCTGTTGATCCCTTAGACCCGTTGGATACATATGGATTGCTACTGATGCTGGCCCAAGCAGGCACAGATCATGAAGGGAACCTAATTTCTACATGAGCACCATACTGCAAACGAGGGGAAAGATAAACAGCTCAGTCCTGAGGAGCTTGATACGGGGAGATAATAAATTAGAGCTCACAGGCAGGTGGTATTGAAACATCAGGGTCTAAAGACCGTCAATGGTGATCATGTAACAAAGGAGTATTCATCTCCTCCGTGCAGGCTCACCGTACTTGGCTGAGCATCCTTCATAGTAAAATACCGCAGATCCGAGTACCAGGAACGGCATTACGCTGGCAATGTAAACACATTAAGAAAGCAAAGAGTTACAAGCTCAGATGCTGAGCGTCGCAATCACGTCCAACCTATTTAGCAAATAACGTGGAAAGAAGACATGATGGATAAAGACGAAATTAATGACTGAACCGGTGCTCAGTGATTATCAAGAAACTAGTGATGAGGACCTGATTACATTCACAACAGATAATAAAAGGCTTGCCCTGATCAGTAATATATATACTCAGCGCTTCAAAAGGACTCATTTCCAACGCTGGGGAAAATTATGGGAGAAATTGGCTGGAAGGAAAAATGTCAACAGAGAAATGTGGGCTCGTAACACAAAACTTATTAGGGAGCCAAAAAGTCAGGACTCCACAATCCAAAAAAGACAATTTTGGCTAAAAGCCCTATTCTTATTGCTAAAGCAGCAATCAAGCATAAGGCAAAAATAAAAGGAGAAATAGACAGCAATCCATGCTCATTAGAAGTTATGAAGTGCGCTGATAAGGGAAGCTAAAAACACCACGGGGGAGGCAATTGCTGGCTGGCAGAACCACGGAGCTGATTTTAACAGCGCTAGACCCAGCCTAGCCCAAGGCGAGCGGGTGTCTCACCCCCAGCCCAGCCCAGGGCAGCTGGTTTCTCTCTGCTAAAAGGCATTTCCAGAAATAAATCAGCTCCAAGTCTGCTGCAGACCCTCTGCAACCCTGGCCGTGACACGTCACCCCTCTGCAGCTCTGTTCCCAGCTGAGAAATGGGTACAAGGACAGCTCCCGTCCCCGCTGTTGGTCTGCTCTCTGTGCAAAGCAACGGCTTCCCACCACCGACAACGGAGCAACACCCTCATCAGCTAGAACCAAACCACAACCGTGACGAGCACAGAGTCATCCCTAACAGCTCAGACCCAAATCCCCCAGTTTTGACCCAAAACTTTAGTCCAGAATTCTTCCTCCAGCTGTTGCTTCCAACCTTTTCCAACGCAAGGGGTGAATTAATTACCAACCAGCACCAGGGTGCAATTCACTTTGGCTGATGCAAATACCAGGGTGTTAAGATTGGGAAAGGCTGGGCTGCACAGTACATCTCGTCTGAGGAACCCCAAATCCCAGCAAAGTTTTAGCTCAGGGAATTACAGTCACTCTCCCCAGCTGCTCGAGCAGAGGAAGATACCTTCCTCCCACCCGTCCCCGAGCGGCTGAGCTGGAAACGCTGCGAGCTGACAAACAGATGTGGCAGGCATTGATATTATTGTAACGTCTTTCAAACAATTTGTATCCCCAGAACGCTGGTAAAGAGATATTGTGTGGGAAATAAATTAAAGCACACGGCCATAAAGCCAATAACAGAGAGAAAAAAAGAAAGAAGTTCAGACGTTGGAGGAGCGAGAGGTTTTTAAATGAGATTAAAGGAGGATGGAAAGTCAATGGGAAAAAAAAGGAATCCTTAAAAAAAAAAAAAAAGAAATATTAAAGCAGCAGCAAGGATGCGCTTTCTGGGATTTGTGGATAGGGCTTGAACAAAAGGGCAGCCCATTTCTGCCAGTCTCCCGAAAAGCGCTCAGAGGAGAGAGGTTAAACCCGTATAAACACCTGAAGAAATAATAAGAGCGGAAAATAGAAAAGCAGGGGAGGAGAGGAGGGAGGGGAGATGCTCAGGTCACAGCCCCCTGCCTGGCCGGGGGACACAGGTAGATCCAACACTCGCTAGACTGCTGCTATTTGGTCCCGAGTCCCTGGGATGGCTTAAAAACCATTTTTATTAAGCCAGATGGAGAGAGGGGGAAGGGGAAGATGAGCGGGGGGAGGAGATACATCGATGTGCCAGGTGCCAACAAGGGGGAAGGAAGAGAAAAAGAGAAATCAAGCGTGGAAAATAAAAGAAAATGTAGTCAGAGACATAAAGCCTGTCAAATTGGCTGCAAACAGTAACAAAAGCAAAAGGAGAGATAGTTTTCTCTTTAACAAATGCTTTGATCAGCTGTAGTTGATATAATTACTATATAAAGATACAGCAAGACAGAAATAAGACACATTTATCTCCCTGGAGCAAAGAGAACCTTTCTGATAGCTCCCTTTCTTTCTCAAGATGTGACAAATGGGCTCCGGGCTAGAAGGTCACACAGCTGAGATTTAGATGGTCCCCCTCCGCAGGGACTTGGGACCCGAGACCAGCCCCTTGGGCTCGGCTTCGCTTGTACCACAGCTCCCAGAGCCCCCGCCGGGACACGGGCTGGCACAATGGGTGATGCCCTGGGCACGTCGCTGGGGGAAAGGAGATGGTCGTAGCAACGGGGGAAAAACCACTGGTATTGAGTTTTCCTGGGGAGGACCAGCTTGGGGAAGGGTAGAAACATCGCAGCTGAAAGCTCTGGCTGCCGAGAAGCAGATGTCCATGGAAATGAGAAACAGGGAAGGGCTTGGGGCGAGCAGCACTGCAGCCAGGAGCAGCCCAGACCTGCCCTTGCCATCACCTTGCACGGTGCAGAGGACAGCAGCCGAGGAAGTTTCCATTGCAACCCCAGACCCCCTACTTGCTGCCGCAACCACTCCACAGCTCCGACCACACCTGCTTCTCCTCCTTCCCCCTGCAACGCTGACCTTCACCACGTCCCTCTCATTGCAACCGCTGCATCACAGCAGCTGGGCAGGTGAGACCCCCAGCACGGGGAAAAATTTCCCTGCCCCAGGTAGGAAGGGAAGGCAGGACCCCTCCCAGGTCACACCACACCAAGAGGTCTGATTCTGCAGTTTCCATACATCACATTTTCATTTCAAGCACTCTTATTTATTTCAGTCTAGCTAGGTAATGTTAAAAAAAAAAAAAAGCCACAACAAGCTATTTCCATGAAATATTTCCCTTTTGACAAACTGACAATGCTCAATAGAAATACAATTTATCCAAAAAGCCCCTGCCAAGCCCCAGCAGCTCTCGCTGCAACCGCTGCCATGCCCTGGGCTCTGTCCCTGCCTCGGTGACAGCCAGCTGAGCATTTATTTGTGCACAGAAAGCAGACACAGCCCCGAAATGCCACTGGGGTTCCAGCTTGGGGCACAGGGGACAGGAGCAATGCCAAAGGGCTACAGGGCAGCGATGTGCGGGATCAACCAGGTACCTACGACATGGGAGCACCAAGGGCAGAAGCAAGTGTGTGCATAATGCAAGAAGAGTGATGCAGCAGAAAAACTGTGCCCCAGGGAAGGCAGCGTGCAGGCAGCAGTACCTACAGCCCAGCAGAAAGCTCTGCAAGATGCATCGTGTCTTGCTGCAGGACAACCGAGAACACGGGTCACCGGGGGGACTTGGCACCGGTCCCACCGGGGACAAATGCAGGAGGAGCACATGCGTGTCCCCGCTGGCATGCAGCACTGCTTGCTCCTCTCTCGTGCTCCATGCAAAACCCCTGATTTATTTAGACTGGAACAATTTGTCGGCGGCTGTAATTTTAACTACCTCCGTGCTGAGGAGCCAATCAGGGGCTGTGCTCATCGAGGCTTTTATGAGTTCCCATAAAAGCAGCAAAATGAAAACTCAGGGGCCCTTAAAATATACTCCACGGGTTTGTGCAGTGCAATTGGAGGCTTTTATGACTCCTGTCAGGGCTTTTATGACCCTGTAAAACTGTGCGGCAGCCTAGCCCATGATGAAAAGTGGCCTCAGATGTCTTAAAAGCCTAAATGCTCCTGTACATTTACAAGACCTGTTGGTACAACACGGGGAAGCCCCCGGGGGGACGTCACCCTGGCTCGGGATGAGGGACAGCACCGCAGAGGCTTGTTATCTCTCTCGAAAAGCCAAACCCCACTGTTTTTCCTAAAATATCACGTTAAAAAAAAATCAGCAGCTGCCCTCCCACCAGGGGCAGGGCGCTGGCCGTGGGAGATGTGCCGCCGAGCAGCGAGCTGCCCAGCTCCAGAAAACGCGATTTGCAAGCAGCCGGGATGCAAAGCGAGGCAATCTGCAGAATAAGTGAGTTTGATGGCATCACTCTCTCATTTCCCAACACAAACACCACTTGATTTAGCAGAAGCAGCAGGGTTTTGTTTCCCCTCCTTAAATGAAGCCAAGACTGGAAGATTAGGGAAGCTGCAGGAAAGCAGAAAGAAAACCCATCAGGCGAGGCAGCGACAAAGGAGCATTAATAAACTGTACAAGGTACAAAATGCCAAAGAGAAATTGGAGAAAGGAGTGAGGAGCAAAAAAAAAAGGAGAAGACAAGATCCAGGGACAAGGCCAGAGGTTGCAGAATGCTCGGGTTCGGTGCTGTGAGCCAGGGCAGGAGCACATCGGGTTGCTAAGCCACAGAATTGCAGCAAATAGTGCAAATAAAACCCGTAACACATCGCAGAGAGCATTAACAAAACACATGCCTGATCCCATCAAAAAATAAGCCGTCTCCCCCATGCTCTCCTGAGCAAGAAAATACGCCACAGTCTCCTAAAATAAGGAGGAGTTGCTTCATGCACGAGAAAAATGCTAGTATATCGGCAAAGGAAAACTTCCCGTCTCCTGCCGGCCACGTCTAAATAATCTGTTTGGCTGCTCTGAGAAAGTAAGTGAGGAACCCCATCCCGGCTGGGTCACTCGCTCAGCAAATACAGCCGGAGCGGGCGCCGGGGCGGTGGCTTTGCAGCATTTCTCAGTGAACTGCAAACCCAAAATGACTAGCTAGCAAGGCTGGCTGAATACAAAATGGATCGGGGAAAACAATTGAGCAGCACGCAAACAACCTGCCCAGACTCACTGAGCTGGAACTGGGTGACTTTGTAATCCAGCAAGAATTTATTTTTTTTTTTCTTGGGACTCCAGTAAAATACCTTTAACAGATTTTCCCCCAGGTGATGGTGGGACCAGCGGTGTGACCGCTGAACCAACCGTTTCTGTCCTAAAATTTTACTTTTTGAATCTATAGTTTTTAAGGCAAGGTCAGACGGCAGAAATCCTGATTAACACCAATAATAAAAACCAAAACCAACTTCTGATGGAGATTTCGGAACATGCTGTCGCTGCCTTCCTCCACCGCCTCAGCAGCCTTCGCACGGTGCAGAAAGATGGAGAGAAGCATTAATTCCACGAAACAAGGGTCGAAATGAAAATGCCAACAGATCGCTAACACGCCACACTTGCCAAAACGCTGCAATCTGTCTGTAAGTGTTCCCAAGCAACTTTGCACACCCAGCAAAAACCAAATCCCAGGGCAAAGCCTGCAGTTAGCACGCAAGATATTGGCCATTAACATTCACAGCCAACGCATGCAAAACCAGGGTAAAGTGAAAAAGGAGAAATTGTCTTTATTTTCCCTGCCTTCCCCCAAAAACCTCCCCTTTTATTATTTTTTTTTTTTTTAAGGAACAGAGCATGGATGTGGAAAATAGCCTATTGAGCCCACTTCCCCGCCTCAGAGAAGCTGCAAATGCGATCCTTTGCTAGCTCAGACAAAATCTGCCATGCTACATTAGGCTTGATAGCAAATTTGCTACTTGCAAGCTTTTATCAAAACTGTATATCTAAAAATCTTAATAATATGGAGCTTCTGGTTGGCCTTCCCCCTCTGCCTCCTCCCAACCCCTCCGCATCCCTCTCCCCGCCGGGCGCGCGGGGCTCTGCTCGGAACCAATTCCCAATTTGGAGCTCAGCACTTTCAGCCAAGGAAGAAAGCAGAGCGTGCCGGGGAGGAGAGAAATCAGCCAGATCTCAACGTCTGAAATTTATTCTGGTGCAAAGACGACCGAACATTGTCCGTAACGCTTCTCCCATCCCGCTCGTGACCTATTTCGAGGACTTACAAGTTTATTTCGCAACAAACAAGCCGTCCACAGCCGGTGGAACAAATGGAACACGGCTTCCGAGGGCTCTATGGCCAGGTTCCCTGGCGGCTGCCACGGTGCAAGGGCCGGTCAAGGATATTTTTACTTTTTTCCTGAAATTGCTCATACAGAAAGTCTTTCTCCTCCGCTCCTGTCAGATGTTGAACACCCAGCTCTGCATATGCTGGAGCCCCAGTCTCATGGGGCTGCTGGAATAGCTGGTCCCTTCCACCCAGCCACCTATTTTAATGAAATTTATAGAAATTTAATATCTCTGAGACCTCTTCTGTCAAATGGGGTAGAAATTGGCCAAAGGGCTCAAAAAACTACAAAGGGGAAGGAGAGGGTAAGGCAGGCAGACAGGGACTGCATGATTGCATAGTCTCCTCTCTGGAAGGATCCAAACTAAAAATCAATATCTTTTTCTTTTGTCTCTATGGCTTTGTATTTCTTTTTTTGGTTTTGGTTTTTATGAGGGCATTTTTTACAGAACAAAATTTGCCCTTAAAAAAACCCCTCAGATGCTCCCATGGAAAATTTTCTATGCTGAGGGCTGATGGGAGGGTTTCAGCCGGCATCACTGGGAGATGCAGGACAGGCTTGGGAAAAGGGATGCTGCCACTCGTGTCCCCTCCCTCCTCATTGCTCAGTCCCTGGGGTGTTCCTGAATCCCATCCCCACAACGTCTGAAACTACAAGCCCAGGAGATGGAAAAGCAGAGAAGGTTTTGCGCCCGGAGCGAGGCACAGCGAGCCCCTACACAGTGGACCAACTCCACCAACTGGAAACAGACACTTCCCCTCCCCAAACCTCCTGCAAAACATCAGCGTCAGCAGTGAAAAAGCTCATTCAGCCTCAAAATCGAGAGAAAATGAGAAAAACTTTGGTGGAGCCATTTAAATCGTTGTTCCAGAACAATCTCCAACCGCAGGCGCTACATCTCCAGCCAGATTGACCAGGTTTTTGTTTCTGGAGCGAATTCTATCACCCAGCAAGTGCCTGAGCCAGCTGGGAGCAGAGGGGTTTCCTTCAATTCTATTAGAGGGATAATCTCCGCACCCTGGCTCAGGAAGCAGGGGGGTCTTAACTCCATTACCAAAGTCGACGGAGCAGATGGATGCAAAGCTTTCTAGGAAAACGGATGCTCTGCAGATGTCCGCCAGCTAAGCGGGGCAAACGCGAAGGAAGCCATCTGAGATTTGTGCGAGGGACGGCTGAAATGCAGAGGACTCCGTTTAATTCTTACGGGAAGTTTGCTCAAGCTTTAGCAAAGGACAAAGCCTGCCCCTCTGCAAGGAGCGCGGTGCTCTTGCCAAGTACAACAATATCTGGCTTTTGTTACTTGCCTGGTTCCAGCAGGCCAAATCCTCAAATAATACTTAAAGATATTCTCCAAGGCTGTAGGGCTCTGAACACGGAGAGCTGCCGTCAGAGCTTGCTCACACTTCCTATCCCAGGGACAAGCGGCGCTTTGGCAGGCTCGCCTGAAATTCAGCTTTCAAAGGGCGGCTAATGAGATTCCTTCCTCTCCTTTCAGCCCCTTCAGAAAGGTCTGATTTTGGGTGAGACCTTGTGGATTGGAGCATTTTGTTGTTGTTGTTGTTCTCCTTACAATTATAAGGAGGAAGAGGTCCTAAGGATCTCTTTATTCTGCTACTGGTTTTTTATTTCCAGGCATCCAAACGTGCCCACCTTGATGTTCTCCCCAGCAGAGGAAGGGCAAAGCTGCCAGTATCTCCTTCCCCTTCTCAAATCCATAACTAAGCATGAAGCTGTTGCTCTCTCCCAGCCAAGTCACCGAGATGAGTATTTGTGCCCCAGTAACCATCTCACTCCTCCACAGACCAATCCGTTACTATGCGGGATGCTCTGTGTTCCCATTAGGAAGGGGAAGCGAGGACAGAACCATCCATTTCCTTAGGTTTGTCTTGCATTTTATCATTTTTCTTTTAAAGCAAACAAAGAAACAACCTGCAAACACACCGCATCCTCCTGAGAAAGGCAAAGGTGTGCGTCTCCAGGAGGCAATCCCCCAACCCCATAGGGAAAGGGGCTCACCCCAAAAGGTGTTGCCTTGCACCTCCCTCTTGGCTACTTCAGCCGTGCCGCACTGCCCTCCATCCCCCAGCCCCGCTCAGCATCCCCAGTGAGCCTTTGGTCACAGCCACGCTCCTCCAGCAGCACCGATTCCCTCAAGCACAGCTGCCAGATAAGACCTTTATCAGCCCTTTTCTATTCTGCAACAGGGAGAACACGGGGTGAAATTCAAAGAGGTTGGAGTCGGACTTCATAAAAAGAGCTGATTACCCACTTCACGAACCGCAGCAAACCGCAGCAGCTCCCTGCACCTCTCCAGTTTCCCCGGGTCGGCTCGGAGGAAGGATGCTCGAACAGGGAGAAAAGCACTCCTGTATCCTTCTCCTCCTTTCCCAGCCAAGTGACATCTCTATCAGGGCTGCAGAGGCTCCCTGCCCGGATATCCTAGGCACAAGGTGTCAAAAGCAAACATCTCTGTATGTCAACCCCTGCCTTTCCCAACCATAACTCCAGCAGGGAAGGGAAATCCTTGGGGAGCTGAGATCCCCTTCGGCTGCACGGCGAGCATCTCCTCCAGGAGCTATTTCCTCGCCCCGCTGCACCCGCTCTGCACGCCTCAAAGGGACCAAAGGATGTGGCACGGCACGTCCCAGCCTCGCTGAAAAATGAATGGTTGCTTCTCTTTCCCCGGAGGAGAAAGGAGCACGCACCCGCGCAGACACACACACAAAATCAATAAGTCGGCGGGTCTCGGGGAACAGCTCTTTTAATTACAACTCTCCCCCGGGCTGGACGCAGGGCAGGGTTTGGAGCCTGGCCACGAGGTGCTCGCCGCAGGGAAGGACGGTCCCTAGGGATGTCTGGGGAGACCATCAGAGATGCTGGAAGCAGAAGTGGGGGGAAATAACCCATTTCCCCCAGTCCCACCTAGGCACTGCCCCTATTTCATCTTGTTTTGCTGCAGAGCGTCCAGCCAGCGCTTCTCCTTACCCTGGCGTGAACCTCCAAGTAGACAGAACACGCTGCTATTTATCATAAAGGGACTTAATCCAAAGAACCTTTTGCTGCTGGTTTTATCCATCGCATTTATCTGCTGATCTCTTCCCTCTCCCATCTCATCTCGCATTCAGCGCAGCCTCCCCCCCGAGCTGCAGCTGCTTTTGCGAGCAGCAGGCGTAAATCCTGGTTTAATACCTGGGAATGGGATGGAATGGGGGGCAGTGCCCTTTTCTGGGGAGCTGCAGCCGGGGCGACTCCTTTGCAAAAGGGGCATCGGGATGCTGCCCAGTCCCATCGGGCTTCTCCAGGCAAACGGGCAGCCTGAGCCTCTTGATCCCCCAAAAGTGTTGCCAGAAGCGAGATCTTCGTCCTAAGTCTCCCCTCGATTCCTCCATCCCTCCTGCCTCCCTCCCGCACACGCTCGCTCCTTCTTTAACTCTGTTTCCCAGTGCTGAGTTACTATCAAGGAAGGTTTAATAGGGTCCTGGATTTTAAAGCCACTGGCAAGACAGTCTGGGCCTTTTATGGTTAGTAATGAATAAAAGAACCCAAATCACCTCTTTTTTTTCTCCTCTCTCCTAACAGCCTCTGCCTACAAATTAAAGTCATTGTGCTTCTCGCTCTGTCTCGCTCCTTTTGTCTTCCTCTAACACCATCCAAGACCTGCTGTGCCCTGCTTCCCTTTCCCCTTTTCCTCTATTTTATTTTGCAATATTTACCCTTTTCCCCTTTCTTCTCACTATTTGCTTTCATTCCATCTTTTCCCTATCTTTTTCCCTGGTTTTTTGGGTTTTTTTTATACCCCAAAATTGTCATGGGGGTAATGACATTTCGGAATCACGCTGCAGAATGAAGCCCTTGACTCCTCTCCGTAAGGCTGGCAACCAGCCCTTCACGGTACAAAAAAGCCAAAATTGCTACTATCTTGTCACCAATTCTGGGTTATTTTTAGCACTCTTTCCCTTAAAGCTCCAGCCCCCGAATCATGCGATTACGACAAGAATCTTATCTCCCATCTGAAAAAGTTTCATGCCTTCACAGCTGCCGAGAAGTGCTGGGAAATATGAGTCAGCCTTTCAAAAACACGCAGGAAGGCTGAGATTAAGTGCAACTCGCTGAAACCCTAACTCTGGGGGCACCTAACCCTGCTTATTAAATACTCCTAATTTTTAATTCACTGCTGGGGAGAATTAGCCATCCAACTACTGTCGGGTGGCTGCAGAAATCTCCCTCTTCCCTCCCTTAATTAAGACAGCACAGAAGATGTTCATATCCTTTGGGTGAAGCACTGGCTCTGTTGGACATTTTTTCATTAGCTTCACCATAAATAAGATTTCAAGACTTGGCATTTACCACAGGAGCAGAATGAAGAAATCAACGTGAAGACAAACCCTTTTGGTAACCGCAAGTGGATTTCAAGGCAAAAAACTGACTCTCTTATCTTCACATTTATCTTTATCCCACTGATAAAGCGCTATCGATGGCCGGCAGCTATCCGATGGCTCGCTAACGGCTCTATTTGTAGCTCGCAAGGCGATAGCCCTGCTCTCTCCCCCCTCGCTGGCAGATTTTGTATGACGGGAATGTTACACAACCTTTTCCTCCACTTTTTCACCCGCCCTGGACTTATTCTGCAGGCAGAAATGCCTGGATCCCAGTTAACTGGAAGTTAAGTAATTACAATATATAAAACAAGAAGAAAAAAGACAACAGGAGGAAAAAAAAATGAACCTCCTGATGTCCATCTCCCTACGGGTCGCTGCCTCCCTGGCTCATATTTACCCTTCTCACACGTGTTTACAATCTTTCCTCTATAAAGCACGAGGAGATGCACCCAACAACACAGCATAGCTAAGTACACAGTTTACCCTACCACTGTTATTTATTATTAATAATAGTAATGCTAACTCTGCCCTTGTAGGCACCTCTACGAGGGAAATAGCCTTTGTAAATGTCAATAAGCAGTTTCCCAAAACGCCCAGGTGTCTAAAGCAGCCGTGCTCCTTCCCTGCACCATTAAACGGGGGCACATCCCTCCTCCTGTCTCCTCCGGTCCTCGTGTCCTTTCTGTGGCTCTTTTTGCTTCAAGGATACAGCTGGGTGGATGCTTCCCAGAAGAAAATCAAAGCCCTTCAGACTAGCCCCAAAATACTCTCCCCCCCTTGGTGGCTGAACTTGAACCTCCTTCACTTGCATTCCTTCCAAAATAACTCCAAGTTAAGAGGTTCAATTTGAAACAACAAGAACCATGCGATTGTCCCTCCGCATTCCAAACAACACACTCAAAAATATTAGGTCATTTTTGTCTTAATTTTCCATGCTTTCCTTTTCCCCAAATAACTCGAGAGCTCTGGTAAGAACGGGGAAATTATTTCAGATGGTCTAAAAGGGCATTATTACTTCTTCACTAAAAACACACGTGGAATTTCAGCCGCCTGCCTCCAGAAGAGAGGTTCCACTTCCAGCTGACTACAAAGGCTCAAGTATGCGGGACATAAACCCTTCACCAAAATTAGAGCAACACCAGAGCTTCCTCCGAACTCCACCTGGCTCACGGGGACAGCACCACGGCCACCATGGCTGCTCCTGGTGCAAGGGACAGTGGGGTCCCTCTCTTTTGGGACAAAAAAGAAACCTTCTCATACCAAGTCCCCAGGATTTGAGATGTGTTATCTGGGCTCCACAAAGATTCACCTTCCAAGAATTTGTTGCAGCGTTGCTGCCTGCCAGAATATGGGTGTACTAAAGGACAGCTGATGCCTGACATTTATCTTCATGACTGAAGACTGTAGACCACAGAACATGAGAGGCAGAGTTAGTTATCTTCTCCTTACCCATGATTGACAGTAAATGTCAGGAAAGATTAGTTATTCTGTATCATATACATGCCATGCATGTTTTTAATTCTCCTACTGCTCCAGCGCTATTTTCACTCACAGTTGCAATAAATCAAATGTACTCGTTCTGCATGAAGAACAGACTCTGCATTTGGAGAAGACCCGCTGGTCACCCACAGCACCCATTTCATGTGTCTTCATCTCAGACAGGGGGTTCCCTGCTCTCTCTCTCTTAATTTAACTTCAAACTGTAATTAAATCCATTTGGGCATCACCTTCCATCCCAACGGATCCAACAACACAAGCCAATAACCAAGTGAGCTGCTCTCCCCATCAGTGAGCAGCCACCTCTGGGGTTAAAAGTCACAATTTTTAACCACCTGATGCCACCAGAGCCGCAATTTAGGACAGCCAACAGAAAGGAAGAATTTAGAAATGAAAAATGCCCAAATCTGGAAGACGCTGAAAGTACCGCCTCTGCCAGCAGAAATAAAACCCAACTATCCGGAACATGGTAAGCAGTCAAAAACTTGGGTTTTACTCTTGTCTAAACGACAGGGCTCACTGCAGCAGTGTGACCCACCACCACGCTCCTTGCGCTCGGATCACGCATTGCGTTGCCATCTCCCCAGATAGCTTTAATCACAGCAAAGTGGTGACACACGTACCACAGATGGAGCTGTGGCACGGGCAACGAACCCTTCCTGTCAGCAGCACCCGGTGACTGGGAGGGTGCTAACTCCAGATCTTGCTTCCCCGGTGTGAATCACCCGGCAATCGGAGGGGAAGGCGTGCCAGCCTGGCCTGGAGTCCTTTCCCATCGTCACCAGGAGCTGCAGGAATAAAAACAAGCTGCACGAGACCTGGAGAAGCAGGAGGGAAGGCGAACGTTGTCCTGACCTGCTGTCTGTCATGTCAAAATGCATTTCAACATGTAAGAGCACGAGTCATTTCCGAGCACATCACCCCTCCGCGTTTTCCTACACAAACCTGACAGTACTGAATGCTTTGCTTCGCACAAAATCTGAGATTCCTCTGCAGTTTAACAGGCGTCACGTAAATTCAGGCTCTTACTAGGATGACGTGTCAAGGAAACACAAGAAATGTGTGCAGCTGAGACTCTCTCCTTCTGGTATGTATCTCACAAGGGCTCCATCCCCCTTCAAGGAGATGCTGAAAGGAAGAGACCTTGCCCACGCATCGCATCCCTAGAGGTGGGAATCAAGTCCTACCTCTAGTCAAGGAGCAACAAACACAAGCAACCCCACGTCTTGACCCTCTGCACCCTGCTGCCCCGTCTCCTCTTTCCACATCACCCTGCCTTGCACGAGGCTTTGCTATTCTCCTTTTTTCGGGGTCTACGCCAAGCTGCCCCTCATTGCACCCAACCAACCAATTCCAAACCAAAACCTTGGGGCCACTTGAAAACCAACTCTGACTTCAGGCCAAGGGAGTTGTCATCTTTGCTTCATTTCATCTCACATGCCAGGGCTGGTGTTTGCAGCTAGCCCTGCAAGCTGTCGAGAGGATGCGCGGAGAAACTGCAGCATCTCCAGGGTGCACCAGGTCCCTTCCTAATGGCTTTCACGTCTTCCTGTATCTTTAAATAATTGAAATCTCTTTGTTGCTAAGTACGTCCAAGCAAGAGGGCACTGAAAGTTTTAAGCCTCTCTGGGGAAACCGAGGCCAGGAAATCTACACAACTCACAACATGTCCTGCCACCAAAGTACCTTGTCTCCTGAAATGAGACCAACTGCGCCGCTCCTCCGAGCTGCTTGCCTTAATGGCTGCTCTCAGGATGCTTGTCGCCGTGACGGGAAAGGCGGTGTCCTTTATTCCTAACAGCGTTTTCAAATCTTGTTTTAAAAAAATCATTTCAGAACAGAACACGATGTCTACAAAGTGCTCCTCCAGAGAGAAGCGGCAGCAGGGTACCTCCGGGTTCCTGCCAACCCTGGAACAGTGCAGCACACAGCTATACGTGGCTGGCCCCTGGGCAGATGCATTACAGACGTAGCAATGGACAGTAGTTTAGCCCCGTTAATTACCCAAAAGGAGACCAGACCTCAAAGGTTTATTTTCTCCCCATGTATCAGTAAGGCGGGCAACTCCTTCACAACTACCCAGGGTCAGGACATTGCAACCAGGAGAAAGCCATGGGTCAGATCAGCAGCACGGGTCAATTTGGGGGCTGGTTTGCTCACACGAGAGCACAGCTACTTGCCATCATCCCACCCTGAGCAACTCAGCCGCAGGCTACGGCCGGCAGCCAGCAGGATGCCAGCGAGGCATCGCTTGAGTCAGAAACTGGATCTAACAGCTTTCCTCGAAAAGTCCACGTCTCTTCAGACATGTGCCTAATTAAATCATCTTTTGCAGTTTATTTGAAGATAGCAGAGCACTCTTAAAGACCTTAACAGCTTGTTAATGATCCCGAGATGGCGAGTACAAATTCCTCGTGTTGCAGAGGAAGCAGCTGAGCAGCAGAGAGGTGCCTGGGCACAGCAGGGTCTCGGAAGAATGACCCCAGACAACTGTCCTTTGCTGCAACCACTGGTTCACACTTCCCATAACTAAATCCCTCTGCATCACTCCTGATGTAAATAACCATCCATTTATAACTCATTGTAATTACCTGCCTATTTCTGCGGCCCGCCTTCGCAAGGTAGTCTCTCTGCAATTATAGTTAATTGCCTTGATTGCTACTGCTTATTTCAAGAAAGTTCAGGAAAAAAAAATTATCCATGAGACAGGATAGTCTAATGAGGACCGGCACAGAAAGAGTTAATATTTGAGGCTATTTATTTATTTGTTCATTTCTGCCACCCAAGCAAGCCCTAAGCCTGTGGAAGCCCCACCAGAACCGCAGACACAAACCTTGACCATTGCTATAGCAGCCCACGAAACTTTCTTTGGAAAAAAAAGTCCGAAGCAGCAGCTGAAACAAGCCCCTGCCAGCCCTCTACAGATGTTCCTGGCATCAGCAGGTTTCCATCCCATTACCTGTGGTAACTGCAGCTATACTTTAACCCATAATCGACCCATCCTTGGCCAGGCTCTGCATTTCCTGGGGTGGCGAGCTCCATCCGACAATTGATTTCACAAACAAGCAAGCTCCACGGGCTGGCCCCCCATAGCCTAAGCAATCACTAGTGATGCCAAAATACTCCCCTGGCTCTGCCATGGGACTTGAGCACAGGCTTTGATGTAGGACCAAGTGACAACCCAGCTCCGAATGCCACCACGAGCCATCAGTATCCTCCATCCCTCTCTGTCCATCCTCCGCTGTCCCTCCATGCCCACGCCTCCCGGCCGGTGCCCCATTCCCAGCTCCTGGAGCCGCACCGATGGCGTTATGATGCCCAATGGAGAAGTCAAGCGGAGCAAAGGCTCCCACCCAACCACACAACCTCAGCTCGGCTGCCTTCTGAAAGGCCATCAATTACCCGGGGCTGTCAGGATGATAAGGCAGCCCAGCCTCCACAATAAGGAGAATATTCAGGTTAATAACTTCCCATTAAGCTCCTCGGAGCTGGATGTTTTCCATGCTTTTCTGCAGGGCTGCTGCCAGGGCTTGTTTGCTCCCCTTACCCAGCGAAGTCTTGAAGGGAGACGGCTCGAGGCAACGTTGTAAAATCAACTCTGCACCACCAGCCCTGCCTGGAAATCCTTGGCAGAGCCAGACAGAGAAACCACAACCTCGGGGTTTCTGCTCTGGTGCCAGGTTAGCCTTCCTCCTGCAGAGGAGGACAGCTTTCAAGGCAGAAGATTTATACAAATTAAAAAAGAAAAAAAAAAACCTCTTATCCATCACTTGCTACTAAGTTATAGCCTGCAGGCACACTGCCAGCGTGCTGAAGGGAGCCAGGGGAGGATGGTGGGGATGCCACCTTTCCCTCTCTCTCCTCCAACATCCACTGACCTTCAAACGTCCTTCACCAGGAATCACACGTGTTCTCGGTTCAGGGCTAGTTCACAACACTGAGCTGAGTATCTCCATTTGCATCCCTCCGCTTCTTCAACACATCCTGCACCTCCTGCTCATCCTCTGCTTCTCAAGAGTGCTAAACTGGGCTGGACTGGGGGGGGAGTGTTACCCTCACCTCATCAAATTTGCTTGAGAAAAAAAAAAAAACAACTCAGATCCATTAATGCTTCATAAAAATTTTACAAGGTTTCTGCTAAAGGAAGGCAAACAAACAGAGATGGTGTGGGCATCCAGGCACACTTGAAATCAAGCATTCTTTCTGTAATGCATTTTTTTTTTCATACTACCAATCAGGAAAGCCACCAAGCATGAAGCCCACAGCTCCCAGTACTTCCATTTGCAACATCCGAATGTCTCCCAGCTCAGGACATAGGATCCCAGTGCTCCCATCAGCCCTGTGCTGGCTACACCACATCCCACCGAGTTGCTGGAGCAGCTGCGAGGGCGAGATGAACAACGAAACCCACCACCCAGAAAGCCAAGGACATCCTGGCAAGGATCCTGATCTACAGGAGAGATGCTTTGATCGAGTTAATTAACTTCACTGCACCAGCATCCAGAACCAGAGTGGGATCGATGCACAGCGTGCACGGGGACTGCGAGCATCTCTCCAGCACCCGGGGATGGCTGAAGGCTCCTGTCCTTCCCAATAACGGCAGGAGCCTTTACACCCACCACCATTAGCAACTCCTCCGTTAAAAAACAGAGACTAAGCTCCAAAAAGGCCCAATAAAATTTTTTTCCCCTTGTTTGTGTGCTCCTTTGTTTTTCTGAGACTTTCCCTTTTGCTGCAAACATACGCTGTTCCCCAAATCAGGCTTCTTCATAAACAGTAGATTAAAAAGCAAACCCCCAAAGAAAACCCTGCAACTGAATACAAAGTGCAGTTATTGGAGAGCTGCACAGTGACAGCTAGTGATGAGAAACCACAACACCAAAAGGCAAGAAGAGAAAAAAGTAAATAAACAAAAATACCGAGCAAAATATTCTGCCGGGTGTTCAGGAGACATTCAATATCTAACATCAAATGCGTATATATAAAATATACATAAACCTGCGTCATATAGAGATAGACAATTTACTTCACCAAACTTTCATTTAAGAAGTCCCTTTTCAGCTGTAAATGGCTTTTGCTCTCTTCTATCTGCCACAGATCCTGAAAAAGGAAAAAGTTCTTTTTCCTGAAGATTTGGGACCATTCCCGGAGGACGGGCAGCCAAGTGAGGGATGGGAAGAATGCAAAGCTGGTGACAAAGCCACCAGCATCTCAGACACCTGTGCAGCGAGACACGTACCCCTCTATTCCATCCCTAAGAGCTTCACAAACCAGCAGCAGAAGCATCAGAGCTGCCAAGAAAAGCCAGAAGTGATGGCTTCTCCCATCCATCTTTCCTCACAGACCCAGCTGGGGATGCCTACGCTGGTTAAACAAATAGGGGACCTCCCGAGACACAGATACACGCTGGGGACACGTCAGATGAGGGGAGCTTCACTTCCACCTCATATGGCTTCTGCTCTGCTCCCAAACCCCTCTGCATCTCCCAGGCTGCAGCCAGCCAGAGCTGCTGAGCGTTAGCAAAGAGAAACGGGAGGGAAGCGCACAAGCCGAGGAGAAAGGGAAAAAAAAAAAAAATATTAGCACTAAAGCCTTTGCTGCCTCCATCCCTCGCTCTGGAGAGGCCGGGAGGCTGGTTAATGGATGTCAGTTCTGTTTCCATTGAAGAAAATACAAAAATCAATGAAAGGCTCTTAGGCAGGCAGGGCACGGCCACGGTCCTCGTGCTGCCTTGGTGTTTTGGCACTCACCACCCCAGCCAGAAAAAGAATTTGCACCCACACTACCCAAAACGTGAAGCAGAGACAGACAGCCCTATAGGTTCCCATAGGGGCAGGAGAAAGCGGAGCATCCCTGACCTAACCCTCAGTGCTGCAGATGCTTCATCCTATGGATTTCTGCAGCGACGGCTGTGCTGGGGTGGGAAGATCTTCAGCTCAAACTGCCACCTTGGCAGAGGTCCTGTTGCAGATGCAATTATAAAGATAAAATTTTCTTCCAACCACTTTTAGGTTGGTTTTTTTTTTTTTTCATTTTTTCCCTTTCTCCTGTGGTTTTGCCACACTGACACAAACAGCGCTGTGCTGGGTGGTCTCCATAGCGCTGGAGTCTGATTTTTCCCTTAGTGCTCCGGCTTTTCAGCCTCTCATGCAGAAAAGATGCAGCTTGGACATTTTGTTAGCACTAAAAAGAATACTAATGAACTCACAGGTTGCTGGGTGAGGTACCTAATGACATGCCATGTGCAGAATTGCTTAGCTGAGTCTCCTGGAAGCCAGAGGGATGAGATGCAAATGGACTCAGGATCAAAAAAAAAAAAAAATTCACCAAAAAAACCTGTTTCTTCCCCATTTCTGCTTGGTGAAGTGTTAGGTCATTCCTGCTGCGTGAGACCCTCTCCTGGCTCCAACACCACACCCTGATCAATGTGAGAATTCCCTGTATTGATCCTATGACTTCTTCTAAAAGCTCGCGTTGGGATTTATCACCTCCACGTGCACGCTAACCATTTGGACCCCGTTTTCTAGCAAATGGAGAGGAAAAAAAGGCACTGCTAGGACACAATCTGTCTGACCTATTTTAGACATCTGCCTTCGACTGGGATGGATTGCACCCTAAAAAGGCCCATTGCTCTCCAGCGACTACAAAGGGGGGACTAGACAACACGCTCGGATGCAGACATCCATCATCTCCGACACCTGCAGCTACCTGCGCAGGTATCCCAGATTGCTCGAGCTTTTCCAGGCTCCCAAAAAAATGCTAATGGACCGAGAGCAACCCAGCCTTGGAGGAGTGTTTGGCTGGTTCCTGTGCTTTTTTTTCTCTTCTACCAGATGCATTCATCTCACCTTAACCCGTGGTGATCATCTATGTCCCACCCAACAAGAGACAGGACTCGGAGATGGATTGGGAGATCCAAAAAAAAATAGACCCAAGTCTAATATCCCCTGTGCTGGGGAAAGGTTGGATGTGGATCCCCTCTCCCCAGCTGCCTTCTCTCCAACTAACATACTCCGCTGTATTTTTAGCCCCGGCTCCTACTGGAATGAGCTTATGCTATCATGCTCTTTGCCTGCGTGCCTCTGTCTAACAATCTTCCCCAATAATTTGTGAAGCCTTTGGCCAATTTTAACTACATTTGACAGAGGAACAGATGGCTCAAAGACATTAAGTACCTGCAAAGTCTAGTACAGATAGGCAGCCAGGTACAGGAGAGAGATTCTGCGAGTGCCCCACGGAGGGGAAAAGCCACATAAAAATGAGATTCATCCTCATCTCAACCTCGGAGAACGCACACAGACAAAGCCTTTCCAAATGTCCTCGCTGCGGGCGGCAAGTCATTTACTCCTACTTGGACCAAAATGAAGCAAACTTGCAAGAATCCTGTTTTTTGATGGGTTTTCGTGCCAGCCAGAGGATGGATTTTGCATATGAAAGCAGAGCCTTGCATGACGGAGGAGGAAAACCAACAAGGACAGTCAACTTGCTGCTGGCACCAAGGAACAACTGCTGGAAATTTTGCACCAAGAACAACCCTTCCCATATCTATCCCAGGGCTTTGGTCCCTGCAGCTGGACTCAGAGGACCAAATTCTGGGTGGCTGCATGGAAAGACATTTCTTGCACCAAGTGAGGGCATGCAGCACATCATCTTGCTGGCACCGGGCTCGCACGGCACGCTACACGCCAGTAATGGGGCTGCTCATCTATTTCCCATCAATGTGTCTTTTTAATGAAGGAAGATGGCTTTTTAATAAATAAAACCTTTCACCAAAAATAGCTGCACGGTCATCTATAATCCCCTGGAAACTTAAAAAGGCCTAAAGTCAAGACGCGAGGCACAGAGGCGGGTGCCGAAATAAGGCAGCCAACCCCAAATCTTTTGCAGCCAAAAAAAAAAAAAATTAAAAAAAAATTTACACACGACCTCTTCTGCACACACTTGCAAATGCCTCACCTTCCCAGGGCCAAAAAAATGTCAAAAGCGTTTTGCAAACTAATTAATACTCACAAATCCCCCAAGCTTAGGCAAGTACCACTGTTCCTACTCTCAACACAGGGAGGAAACAAGCAAAAAAGCAGCAAAATGACTTCATCCCAAAGGGCGAGCCAACGGCACAGCCAGGACGGAGGGCGCAGCAGTCCCCCAACGCCCTGCCTGAGCCAAAACTGGGGAGAGCCTTGGCACCCAGCCACGGGGCCACCTCCCCGTTGTGTCTACCAGCCGCATCTCCCCTTTCCTGCGAGTCAAACAGATTTGTCCACAAAAGCATCTCCGGGTGGCGGGGCCTCGCCCAGCAGGTACAGATGGGCTGGCTGATCAAGATGAATCATTTGGCACGTTACAAATGACCTGCACGCAACCGCTGAGCAAGAGCCCGTTGTGCAACTCCTCCACGGCTGGGGCATCGGGGGAAAAAAAATTAGCAGAGCCTCCAAAATACGGATGACCCCCATAGCTGGCTCCTCCGGCTCGTCTCCCCCCTCCCCACCAAGGTCTGGCTTGTTTGCTTCCCCCAAGCCCCCCTCCCCGCTCTCAGACAAGGTTAATAGGGTAGAGAGAGAGCATCTGTTTAGGAGAAGGTTATCAAGTGAAAGGCAGTAATGCTGCCTCCAAACCAGCTTTTCATAGCCTCTTACTTATTATTTAATTTGGCTCCAGTACGTGAAATTAGGCTAATGGCTGTTAAGTGGTTAAGGCACGCACATTGTCCATCTGCCGAGAAGGCTCCGGGCCGTTGTTCTGTTTCAAAGGCTAAGGAGGAAAAATAATATGAGAGTCGCATGCTGTTAGTTTGAGAGCTCATAAATGCATTTTCTCCCTCTTTCCCCCGCTTTTTTATTTCTTTTATCTCCAGCGATTCGCCTGTTGCAGCATTATGAACTTCTGGAAAAAGAGTTACTTGCTTTTTGAATTTTATTTTTTTTTTATCATTGCTGTTGTGCTGCTTTTTTTGCCTTTGTTGTTGTTTTTTAACGGAAGGGAAGGGTGAGCCAGCCGGTTTCAGCAATGCCACAGCCACCAGCTGTTGCCGTCTCCCGATGCAGGGAAGCGAGATGCAGCATCCCTCGTTTGACATCAACTGCCTTACCAACAGAACCTTGAGCTTTTCTCTCTTCTCCTTGACACCAGGACTGGCAGCTTGTCTCCACCAACACATCATCACCTTCACGGCTTCCCTACACACAATCTGGAGCACTCAACCCCTCCCCACCTGGATTCCTGCTGCATTTAATGAGGAGTCACACACATACCATGGAGGACGTGTGGTTTCCTACACATTTTAGTCTTAAATGACGCAAGCTCAGGCTGGAGTTCCCTCTTCCCTCGAGCCCTGTGTACAGCCAAAGCCCATGCGGATTCTCGGGTGTCTCGTACAAGGGTTGAGCTCATTCTGCCATTATTGCAGAGGACTAACGAGGTCTCTTAACCTCTACCTGTCTATTTTTATGGAAGTTGTAGAAGTTTAACACCCACAAATTCACAAAGAAGGTCTGAAGGACTCCTGGGCAAGTGAGCTAGAGAGAGGGTGGCCAAATTGCACGCCAAACCTGGCCCTAAATCCTGTGAGGAAGAGCCCGTAGATATCAAAACACCTCTCTACAGCAACACTTTTTGTCCCTTGGTCCCCAAATGCAGTTCACAAGCTCTGCCTCACCCAGAGAAGGACAATGCTTCACTGCTGGATAAAGCAGGGGACCTGGAGCTGCGGCGAAAAAAATGACAGTCAAGCCCCAGCTCTCTCCTCGAGATACGAGCTGAGCCGCCTCCGAGCCAGAAGGGTTATTTATGGGGACGTGAGGAAGGAGAAGGCAGCTGAAGAGCATTTCTCATTTCCCTCCATTACTGCAACAACCCCACTTGAAATCCAACTTCATTTCTTCCTCCCCAAGCCAGGATAAAAAAAAAAAATAAATAAAAATTCAAACCATTGCAAACACAGTCAGCCTTCCCTCCCTTGTTCTCCTCCTGATTTTGCCAGAGGTTAGCAGGGCTGTTTCAGGCTCTCAGCAGGAGAAACAAGCAGCAGTTGGCACCACCCAGAGAAAAGATTAGAGCATTTACCCAGGGGCACGTCCCCCCACCTCTCCCCAAAGCCGCCCCTTTGCCAAGGGATGCTTTTCCCGGGTAGGGCTGCGGTATCTGCGCTCGCCATCTGCGCCGGCTCCATCCCCATCTCCCGCCTCTCCCGACAGGTATCTGCACAAATTCCTCTCCCCCGGTACTGTCCCTATCTTTGTTCAATAGCCATGCACAAAGTATATAAATAGAATATATACACACACAAATTCAGTCTCTGTGTGGCATGTACAGAATCCAAGGGTGCTCAGGAGGGTTACTTACAACACCACAAACCCCCAAATTCCCCCTCATCTATTAATTCTCATACTTCTCTCCTGAACCAAACCCAAAACGCACCATCCAGACTCCGCTTTTTGGGGAAAAGATGAAGAAAAAGGAAATGATAAGCTGAGGAGGAGCGCTGATCGCCCCGCCTGTCGCGAGAATAAAGCGGCTGTAGCGCTGGAATAACCACCCGAGCGAGATGCTCAGCCCGTGTCCTGCAGCTCTGCACCTGCTCGCGCTGACAGATCACCGCACGGCGTGCAGAGCTGCCGGGGATTACGGCGAGGAGAGCGGGATTCACGCAAACTTGCCCAGATTCGGCCAACCAGCGCGGCAAACTTTTGCTGGTGCAGCAATCTCCATCGGCGAGGGGAGCGAGCTTCTGCAATATTTTTTTTTTCACGCTGGCAAAACCCCTGCTTTGACACATTTATGCCTGCACGTCTGTACTGTTGCCAGTCCTGATTTTTCCCCTCGCAGGCTGGTGGGAGCTATTAAGCTATCCTAGCAGAAGTCTGACACCAGGAGAGTTTTGTGTGAATAGCATATCCCAGCAAATCTGCAGGATAGAGAACATCTAAAAATCAGGTTAAGGGATAAATACCGACAAGCCCTGCCTGCAGAAAAAAGAGCGTTCATTCAAACACCTGCATTAACTGGAGAATTGCTACAGTTTTCCCCCAAAACGATGCTGAACCAGGTCAGCAGCTATTGAGCCCCACGGAGGAGCAGGAGGAGGATCCCCAAGCTGAAGGACTTGTATAAACCTCGCCAGGGTTTTACAGACCCTTCAACCCGCACCCAGAGCACAGAGGGGCTCCCATCCGAATTTGGGGGGGAAGCTAGCAGGGCAGGACTTGCAGGAAGCCTCCTCCGAGGAGTCCTTCGCGTTACCGTGCTGCCAGGGAGCATATGCAAGGAAGGGAAGTGTTACAGCGCTGTGCTGCTGATCATCAGTGTTTTGAAGGGTTTTCTTGGCCTTAGTCGCCAGCAAATTTGGCAAGAGGTCTCCCAGGCACTGAGCTGGCAGTTGTAGGGAAGAGGGTGACTTTATCCAAGACATAAAAATCCATGGAGATGGCTTTGAACTAAAGCTGATGGGGGAGAAACACGAAATGAAACATCCTCCTGGGCACAGCAGCTGCTCCGGAGGCAGCAGGGAAAATTTGTGGAGATGAGGGTGAACTTGGAGGAGAGTTTTCCCAGGCTGCAGGATGGCAGCCTGGAAGGAGGAGAGCTGAGGAGGACAGGCTCTATCTTTTTCCTCCGATTGCTTTAAGACAAGGATGCTCTGACCCCCTTCTCCCCTCTCAGGGGAACGCTGAAGGAGCGTGAGATGCTCAGAGCCTGCATCCCTGCCGGTGGGATGGGAAATCGCTCCGTCCCTGCTGGGATCTGCAGCCTGGGCTGGCGAGGGGAGTGATGGATGAAGGGGAGGGAGAGGAGGAGGATGCTGAGTCTTAAGGCTCTGCAGTAGCAAATGGCCTCGGCGATTAAAACCGAGTGGGCAGTTGTGTATCGCTCTGGATTTTCTGCCTGTTTCATCACTAGCAGTGACTCAGGAATATTCTTCATCGCCCTCGAGCGAGGATATGATCACTTTCTGCCACTTGAGATGAAGCTAATTTTACAGCAGCTTAGAGAGAGAGGGAGATGTCATGTGCTGATGTCTAACCCTGTCTGCATCACACATCAATGCAGCACAGCCAGGCTGGAAGTCAGACCACTCGATATCGGGAGAGAAACGCCGCGGGCCGAGGGAGGGTTGTTTGGAGCCGCAAGGGTCCCTGGAAGATGAAAGGAGCAAAGCAGCACAGGATCGAGACTTCCCAGCAAGGAGAAAGATGACAGCATCCTCTCTCCAGCCAGGTTTGTCAGGATGAGAAGCATCCAGACTGCCTGAAGGTTTTGAATACGCTCCTAATAAGCCTGCTGAGCAAGAGTGATGGGCTCAAAGGACAGATCTCTCGGGCTCAAAGGACAGATCTCTGCTCAAATCCAACCCAGTCCTGGAGAGACTGAATTTCCCGAAACCGGAGCCTGATGGGTGAGGAGCCCACGCTCCAAAGAGAAAAGCATTTGCGGCGCCAGTGCCAAATTACTCCCTTGGCACACCAAAGGCCAGGTCTGGCTGGGGTCCCCATCGCATCCTACCTGTGCATCCCATGGGGCTGGGATCAGACGGCAGAGGAACCAGTACCACCGCCAGCACGGCAGCTGGACCGCCCGGGCTCCTGGCTGGGAACCTACCAGCCCTATGGCCACACTCAGATGGGTTTTCTCACTGGTTCATCAAGTCATTTAGTTTTTTCCAAGATGCAAAAGCTGCCTTCACACCAGGCCCTGGCAACGCCTCGGCGGGCTCCTGCGCGAAGCCACCGTCCCCCAGCCACCAGCCGGTTCCTTGACAGCCCTGGCTTGAGGAGCTCACTGGCAGGGGTGGCTGCGTTTACAGGGGAAACGGAGTGGTACTGCCAGCTCTTGGTGACAAAAGGAGTGTTTATAACAGGCGTGGTGACAGCTGTCCGAATGCCACATTTATTTACAAAACGTTAGTTAAATTACTGACAGTTGGCGCTGCAAAGGGAAGCTGAGAGGAAGAGTTGACATCTCCCCATCGCACACCCCGGGATGTCAGCATCCCTCTCCCTCCTGCAAACCCCCTGTGCTCAGGACATGGCTCTGCGCCTTCCCTTCCCTCCAAACCTCCAACGGTTCCCGTCCCAGCAGTTGGGGAAGTTTCTCCTACGCAACGTGTTGCCATCAAGCCTTTGGTGTTGTCTAGAGGGACCAAGAGGCTGTTTATCACCCTGTGCTCTCTTCAGACCTCAGCTGTCTGTTGAGATGACTTAGGGCAGGGCCACTTGAATGGATGGAGGTCACCAAGGGGACCTCTGAATGGCCAGAGCTGTCTGGCGCGCTGCTTTCAGACTCATAGAGGCGTCCAGGGTGAAGGGCCCCATGTCTCACTAAACAACGTCACCAGTCTGCTGGCTTTAAACCAGCGAGGAAATTGCCGCCGCCGTCCTCCAGGAGCCAAGGACGACCAGAGAAATTTAGGAGATGCCACTGACACGCACCAGTGAAGGCGTCTCCCTCAACCAACCACCTCCACGATGAAGCAATAACCACCCAAGGTGGGATTTTGACCTTCTGACCACGTCCTACCCTGCCACAGAATACAAAAACCCAGGGAAGGGAGAAGCTGGCTTTAATTTCACGAGTCAAGGCAAACGGATACCTCTTGATCCTCATGTTTGTAGAGGACTAAATCACATCACACCATCCCAGCACCTCCAAACTGCTCCCTCCCAACGCTGCCACATTTTCCCCCTCCCTGACTCTCACTTTGTGCAAGTTTGCTGAGCAAACGGGGTCACGACGTGCATTGTCCAGCCTGGAATTTGGCCTTGGAAAAACAAATATTCAACATCAACTTGGATTCAAAGCAGAACAGCTCCTCCAGATAGACAAAAGTAATAGGAAGGATGAAGCATGATGGAAAAATTGACTCCAAAATGTAAAGGTGAGAAGGGAAAGACTTTTTTGGGGAAAGATTTTTTTCTGTGTATCGAGAAACCCTTCCCTTCTGAGACTGAATGAAATCAAAATTGCAGTGTTTCCTATAACACACTTTAAAACCCGAAATCTCGCTTCAGCTTAATTGGAGAGTTTCCTGTAAAATTTGACAAAATGATACAGTGAACTCATAAACTCACATTAAAAGAAAGGAATACCATTTTTTTCCAAACAAACACAACTCTGCCCTTTTCTCAACATGGAAATTCTACACTGAATATTTTCCAGTCAAGGTACACAAGAAAGAAATGGATTTTTTTAGGAAAATTTGGGGGACTTAAGGGTAATAACTCAGATATGCCTTCAAATATGAGTGCTGTGCCTATCTGGAGGTCCAAACCATCTTGAGATTTGGAACCCTGAGCTGCCCTGCTCTTCTTTCGTACCTTTGAGAATTTGCTTTTCTCGACAGTTTTCTGTTGCGCTTCTTATTAGAGATGTGTAAGAAACAGAAGTCTGAAAAACACACCGGTTGTGCTGAACAGAAGATGTGAAGCTAGGAAAATAATGATCCCACCAGGAAAAAAAAAAAAAAAATCAGACTCAAAAATTCAAAGTAATGAATGTTTGGATCATGTCCGGGGCTCTGCCTGTGCCTGATAAAACAGACGCAGGTGTCAGAGCCATTTATGGTTGCAGGCACAGAGACGGTCAAAATCTCCCATCTCTGGAAAAAAAAACCAACCAACCCTGTGATATTTCACCAGCTGCTCATGTTGGAAGGTGGTTTTATTCCTTATTTACTCTGTCCTCATTGACATGCAGAGCTGGACTCGCACGTCTCCTGTTTGACCCTTGGTGTCCTTTTCCTATCCAGCTGTCTCCCCAAAAGTGTCCCCACCTCCAGACCAGGCTCAGCTCTCCAGACCTCATCTCCATCTCACCAACGCTGGTTTTTCCAGAGAAGAATCCAGCTGCAAAGTCAAGTTTGCCTTCAGCCTCTCCGAACCCACCCATCTGCTCTTCTGCCTCCTCCCTTCCCATATCAGCTCATGACTGCTTCCCCGCGTGACTGCTGGCGAGAGCCAACACCACTCACCGCCAGCTGAAGAATCCTTATTTAAGGCAAGATTTTTTAATATCCTAATGATTAAGACGCGTTTGGCATTTCAGCAGATGCTGCGGCATCCAGACAGATAAACCCAAGTCTCAGATTTGGCTCCTTCAAAGCCTTACACCTCTGAAAGCTAAACCTGAGCAGAGCAGAAGGTATTTCCCACTTGCTTTGCAAAGGTGCCGCACAAAACAATGAGCAAACTCTGCTAGGAGACAGCTTTCTCCATTGCTATTCCACCCGCAACCCCTCAACAGTTTGCATATTGTAGCAAGACTAAGACCCTGTCTTCCAACCTGATCCACAGTCCATTACAGCGGAGATAAAGACTGCTGGTGACACTAATGAGCACTGGATCAGCCCCTTTGTCGGCATAAATCTCCCCGTTGCATTGGGGGGGATTGCATTTTCCCATTTGCTTGTTTGTTTGGCTCCGTGTTCTCATTACCATTTCTATTAGCCCATTCTCCCACTGATGTGGTCGTAGATTAGTTCCCCATTTCCCCTTTCCTCCTGAAGGAAAAATGAGGTTGTCTGAGCTCAGACTGGCAGGTTTGGGTCGGTCTGGGAGGAAGAAAGAACTACTCTGCTAGACCAAGAGGAGGTTTGGTTTTTTTTCCAACAGCAAAAGTTGGAGTCACTCAGTGAAGCCAAGAGAAGAGACAACGAAGCCAACAAAAAAGACAAGGATTTAGGCAAGCTGAAGATGCCCGACATCCCCAACCCACCTCTCGTTAGCACACGCAGGGAATTGCCAGCTGACAACGCCAAGCAGCGGTGTGCTCATTGCCATAAGAGACTCTGCCAAGGCGGAGCAGGGTGGCACGGGGACAGCGCGTTGGGATGGCCAAGAGTTAGAGACGAGGCCAGCTGCCATCCCTTGGACTGTCACCCATGAGCGCTTGGGTTGGAGGCTCAGAGCAGATTCTCAGCAGAGTTTCTGCCTACGGGTAGCCCTACAGTTGGGGATGGTGCTGCCTTCACTGGCCCCAAGCCCTGATTTTGCTTCAGCTCCTACCTAATGACCATCCACCCACCCAGCAGCTCTGCAGCACCCCAACCACGCACCGCATCCCTCTGCAATGTCCATCTCCCGGCACCCTGAAAAATGCTCCCGGTAGCCCCTTCAAACCCCAAGCAAGGGCAGGACATGGGGGGACACNAGCACCCTGAAAAATGCTCCCTTCAAGGGCAGGACATGGGGGGACACCTGTGATGCCCTTCAGCAGGACACTTTGCATTTTCCTTACAGAGGGATACATCCCACCACAGAAACACTGCAATGCAAGCAGATGACTCACGGAGCCAGGGAAAGGAAATGCTGCAATTGCTGCACCCGAATAGACACATTTAAAGAACCTTGGAGGGCACCTAATGTCACATCAGGTGTCAATAACAGGGCTAAGAACTGAACTCCCATTTCATAACACCCTGGCTTAGCCATTAGAAATGCCACCCCAGCAGCCCTCCTCCAGACAGCTCTGTCACCAGCAAGGCTGCTCTGATGTCCCTTCCTCCTCGCCACTCTTCCTCCCCATCAGCCCTTCCCATCCCAGTAGCGTGTTTGACTTAAATCTTTCCACAGCTGGCAAACTAGAGATGCTTAACCCTACGATGCTCCAGAAAAGGATGCTTGTCCCCTAGGAGACCCCAGCCCAGCCAGCTCCAGTGAACTTGAGGCAGCAGCTCTACCAGGAGGGCTATAAAGGGAAATACTGCTCTGGCACGGCAATCAGGAGCTTGTCTCATCTCAGATGGAAATTGCACTCAGGAAAAAAAAAATGAAAAAAAAAATAATCCATGCATATGACAATTTTTTTCCCCACTTTAAGCTGATTCCATCTCTGAGATGGGAGAGAGGTGGTGAAGATTTGCTGACATGTCACTTTAGCAATAAACTCCTCTTTCAGAAAACATGCCGTCGCAAGCAAAGCAATCGACTCGCGAGCTACAAACAGCCAAGAGCATCGCACGTGGGCGCTACTCGGGGCTCCTGCAGCCCCTCCGATGGAGCATGATCTCCAGGAACGTGGCAACAAGACCCTGGCCAGAAAGGAGGACCCAGCAATGAGGGGAGGAGGAGGAGAGAGGCAGGGGTGAAGTGGCACTGTGGGAGCAGAACTCAAGTCCTGACCCTCAGTGATGCTCACGCTGGCACCGATTTCCCCACTAAGAGCACAGATGCTGGAGAACATGCTCTCCCCCTCCTTCACCTTAACACAGCAGGGGTCAGCACAGCCCTGAATTTATTCCTGAGCCCTCAGGAACAAAAACAAGAGAGGTTTGAAAGAGAAGGTGAGTGTGCTGGATACTGAAGGAGGCAGGAGAAAAAACTTCAGTTGTTAATCTATGAGTTGTCAGCTTAGCTCCATCCTCGCCCCATGCCCACAGGACCGCTGGGGTGGGTCCTACCCAAGCCCAGGGGCTCAGAAGTCCTGCACGAGTCAAAAACCAGCAAAAGCAAAGTCATTCCACTTTGGCCCCCACCACCTGCAAGCCCAGGCTATGTCCCCCTGGTCTGGGCTTGGGACATGGGCATGGAAGCAACCAGGAGCGTCAGGCTCTGAAATAAATAATTGAACCAGGACAGAAAAATACTAGGTACAAAGCTTGGGGACCATGAGAACAGGACGAATATTTCACAGGAGCTGCGTGCCACAGGTCTGAGTGCTGGGGAGGGAGAGGTCAGCTGGGGTTGGGAGGTTGTGCAAGGATGGGGAGTTATTGGGGCAGGGCAGGAGATGGGAGCGCTGCCATGAGCAGCACAAAACTGGGGGTGTCCTGGGGGGTATGGTATGGGGCCCTTCCCTCAATGGGGTTATTTTGCACCAGGTGGGAGTGAGGAGCCTGGAGCAAAACGGACACGGAGCTATGCAGCTACCAAACAAGCTGCAGCAATCGCAGCTGGACCCGCACATGAACCACCACGAGGGATGACAAATGCCACTTTCTGGAGGACACAGAACCCGGAGAGGGTTCCCCTGCCCAGCTTTCTGCACTCATCGACTGCAAACCACAAAGGCAGCTGCCCAAAACCTCAGCAGAGCATCACCATCGCTCAAGCCCCGGCAGGAGCAGCCCTGCCCTGGCACGGGGAGAGAGACGCAGCGACAGCAGCGTGCTGGGACACACCACGCTGGAGACCAGCCCCCTTTTCCAGGTGACACAGGAACACAACGACAAGGCAAATTCCCACGGATAAAGGGGGGAAGATGAGTCGCAGAGAACAGACCCATTTCGGAGAAAGATCCTTTTCTGCTTAGCAAACAGGCACTTGCTGTTTGCATCCGTCAAACAAACACGTTTGATTTTGTTTTGTTTCATGGCCAAGTTATTGTTTCTCCTAAATTATATCAGGAGCACAACAAGGGCAGAATAAATTTGCAAAACAGGCTTAGGTAAACCACGGGCAGAGCTCAAGGGCAAGGTGCATGGTCCTTTTCAAAGCCCAAGTGGAAACCACAGGAAACATCTGGGTTTAAAAAAAAAAATAAATCTTTGACTCATGTTAAACTCAGATTTGACTTTTAGTGCTAGAATTAAATAAAAGCATTGCATCACCCTGCCAGTAAACCAGAGGAGATGTACAGAGAAGTGGTCCTTGTCCTGCAGCCAGACCTACCCACCACCTGCCTGGGGCAGCGGCGAATTCGGGGGGATATCAGGCAGGCGCCTGTGCATGCTGATGGGATCATCAGAGCCTCGCCGTGGAAAGCGCTGAGTGATGCCAATTAAAGTGAAATCATAATCAAGCCACTTGTTTTGGTGCTGAGAGAACGGCTCCAAAGGTCTCAGCAATGCCTGGATGGGGTTCAAGCACTGGATGAAAGTTCAGCACAGGTCTTCTCCAGCATGGACCACTCAGTACTGGGGAGGGAAGATGCTGCCTGGACACAGTGGGAGAGGATACAGACCATCCTCATCCTCACGAGGTGGTCTTGTGAGATAGAGCAAGACACACAGCTCTGACCTTCACACCCGCAAGCCCTAGTTGTACCCCAAGAGCTCAGGTCACCAGCTCAGGGACCAACACACGCATCAATAAAAACACCAGGCTGTTGGACCCGACACCCACAAACCCTTCTCCTATCCCTGCAGGTTTTCCTGCACCCTGGAGTAAATCCTGCCCCTCCTACCCCAGACAGCAGCTCTATCCCCAGGTCCAACCCTAGGTTTAAATTTAATACAGTGACCTAAAGTGCTGGTACTAAAGCAAGTCACACGACCGTAGCTGCTGCCACAGCTCAGCACAGCTGCAGGGACAGGGACCTGCCGGGGGATGCAGCGATGTACCACCACCCACCGGACCAACAGCTCCCACCTCAAACCAGAAGGAAAACACCCTAAAATACCAGCGCAAAAACACAGTCCTCCAGCTCTCCGGCTACCAAACTAGTGCATCAGGCTGGCACCAGCAGCAAGCTCCTCATTTCCAAGAGCAATGCCCACTCTAGGGGCAGGACAGCAGGAGCATCATCCGCAGAGTTTGCACCCCCCAAAAACCACGTGTCCATCTCCTGGGACACACCTGTATTGACAAAACCCCTGCACAGGGACACAGACATCCCCTGCCACCAGTCCATTCCCCAGCTGAACTGGGATGCGCATACAGCAGCTCTGGGACCATGACAAGCCACCACCCTCCCTCCCCAGGGCCACCTCCCAGGCGCAGGCTTTGTCCCCCTCCCCGCCAGGCCTGATGGACAGAAGGAGAGCATCCCTCCTGCTGACTCACCCTGGCTTGCCTTTGTTCTCCATCCACACTGGGCAAGCACTGGCACGGTCTGTGCCAGAAACCCTTTGCAGGCCCCCACCAGAGCACAAGCAATTCCCCCCCTTCCTCCTGCCAGTAAGTTTGCAGAGCTCCCGCACCCATCCCACCCTGCTGCTGCCACCCCCCTGGGTATTTTGCCACCCAGACCTCCAGTAACCCACCCCCCCTGCCTCTGTGATACCCCCATCGCAGGGTTGTGAAGATTTGGGAGGCTTGGGAGAGCCCAGCAATTCAGGAGAGGAAAGGAGCCACTTTTTGTTTTTTTAAAGCTCACTTGCTGGCGTAAAGCAGGAGTGCGGATTGCACCGCACACACCCAGCTGGCCCCGCAGATGTTGGTGTCACCTATGCTACGTGCAGGAGGAGGAAAGTCACCGGAGTTGCAAGCGCCGCTTCCCAGCGCTGCAATTAAAACCCAGCTTTTGATTTTTTAATGTCCCTGTCAAACATCCTCTCCAGGAGCTCCTCTGGGACAACTGTGCCCATCTGCTGCGAGGACAGGGACAGGGATCTGGGCATAAGACATCCCAGAAGTTACACCGATTAAAATTACAGTTTTCTTGGCAGCCCCTGCACCCCTCAGATTGCTGCTGCAGGTGACAGGACCCTGGTGCAACGCCCAGCCCCACATTTCTCCCCACCTCAAAGAGTTAACTCTGGCAGGTAGCAGCAACTCCCAGCCTCCTGAGCAAGAGAATTTTTTAAGGGGGGGGGCAGCATCCGCCCTGCCTGGAGCCAGCCCCATCCTGCCCCCCCTCCGCCCCATCCCAGCAGGTCTGGATATGGGGAGAAGGCACAAAACCCACCGGAGGGTCGACAACTCCCCCCGTTTCCCAGGCTGGGTGGGTTTGGGGGGTACGGAAGCACCCCCAGCACTGCTCCCCAGGAGCACAGTGATGTTTCCCCCCCCCCCCCGAATACAGCCAAAGTGCCTGAGCCATGACACACTACCGACAGCAGGAGCTGAGCTCATACAAGGGACCAAGAGGGAATTGCACCCCCTTTTTTCACCCCCCAGTAACTTTCCCACTGATGACTGGGGGGGGCAAGAGGGCTGAGACAAAGCCCGGTCCCCTGGTACCCAAATCCCCCTCTCGGCTGGCTGCCCAGCGCCCATCCTGCACGGCCAAACGACATGATGCATCCCCCATGGGGAAACTGAGTCACGTTCCCGAAAACGCCGGCCACCCTCCCCATACAGCAGGACCCCCCCCAAGGTAGAAACCCCGCTGCTCCTACCTGAGCGTGGCACTCTCCCCTTGCCGCACGGTCACGTTGTCCATAGCTTTGGGGAAGGTGGCATCTCCGCTGCGCACGGGCACTCCTGCGGGCACAAGGAAGAGCAGCCTGAGACAGAGGACGACCAGGCACCTCCAGGGCAGGGCTAAGCACCCACCGACCCCCATCCTGGGCAGCTGGGACTTTTCCAAAAAAAAAAAAACAAAAACCAAAAAACACACCCGACAAGGCCACCGGGAGTGAAAAGGATGGGGATGGGGAAGGAAAGGAGGGAGGGGGTGCGTGTGTGTGGGGATGGGGGGGAGCAAAACCACCGGGGCGAGCGATGCGGAGCTCCGCGGAGATTCAGGAGAGCCCCCGGCAAGGCAGGCTGCGAGCGCTGAGCCTGCCGAGCGGCATCCGGAGGGAGCCCCGCTATCCTTGGGTGAGGGAGGAGGACGGGAGGGCTGGGGAGGAGGAGGAGGAGGAAGAAGAAGAGGAGGAGGAGAAGTGGCAAAGGTGCTGGACGCTGGGCGAGCCGGCTCTTCCCGAGAAGCAGTCCGAGGCTCACTTGGGGCGAGGAGGCGGCGGGGGGAGCTGCGCCCCGCTCCCACCCCACACGCTTGGCCCGAGTTGGCAGCTCCCCTCCGCAGCGCGGAGCGAGCGCAGTCCAAAAACCAGAAAAAAAAATCCAGAAAAAAACCCAAAACACCCCCCGGAGCGAACTAAACGGGTCCAGATGCAAAAAAAAAAAAACACCAAAGGCACAGCGGGCAAAGCGCCCAACAGTTCCTCTCCTCCAGCCCCAAAGGCGACAGGTCCCAAAGGCGCGCAAGTCCAGGTGGGATGCAGGATGCCGGGGTGCAGGATGGGGGGCGGTGGGATGTTCAGAAGCTGGGATGCAGGATGTGGATCTGTCAGGATGCCCGGAATGCACGATGTGGGTCTGTCAGGATGTCGGGCTGCCGGAGCCCCGAGCTGCCCCTTCAGCGGCGGGAGCAGGGGGCCGGGGGGAGTGGGCAAGGCGGCGGCGGCAGCATCCCAGCCCCTCCAGCGCGGCTGGCCGGCAGCATCCCCGGGGTTGTCATGGCAGCGGCTGCATCCCTGACCGGCGCTTGGGCTCCCGCACACCCAGCATCAGGCGGGGAGCAGAGCAGCATCGCGCACTCCACACGCCAGCCCGGGCGAAGGACACCCACTTTAACCCCCACCACACCGCACTCCTCAGGGCACGGGATGGGAGAACCCCCCCTTTGCTTTCCCTTCGCTTCCCCAGCCTCCTTACCTGCACCGGACTTGCTCTACCTCCACACCATCCCCTCCCCAGGCAGCAAAGCCACTATGCAGGAGGGGAAACTGAGGCACGGGATGTTTTATTCCCCCCCCCAAATTCAGGCAGGTGGTGATGAGGAGAGGCAGGAGCCTCCTGGTCCTCTGCACCTCACAGACACACAGCGTGAGCTTAAGTGCTGAATTCCTCCCCAGCCGCGAGCGCACGGTCCCCGCGTACTTTTTTATCAGCTCATAATTTCCCAAATATCGCATTTGCTTATGCCTAGTAATTCCTCCTTCCCTCCGCTAGCGGCTAAACACATTAATATTTCCAGGCACAGCTTCATGCTGCTAAAAGGTGTCGGGGAGCAATCCTCAGAGCACAAAGTCCCAGAGCCACCGAGCGAGTGCAGAGCCAGCAGCCGAACCCCAGCTTTCGGGGCGCTGCGCCCCTGGAAGCCCCCCCAGAGGGACCCCAGGCCTCCCCCACCCACTGTCCCTGCTGACAGCTCCACAGCGTGGGACCTTATCCAAAAGTCCTCCCTCCCTCCATTCCCCACCGCATGCTCTGCAGCCACTACACGGCACCAATTTCTTTTTTTTTTTCTTTTTTTTTTTTTCGGTGGGTTGGCTGCCAACCTGAGCTGGATTCAAACTGGTGACCTAGATGTGAAAGGATCCATAGCCCGTTACTAATCCTTGGAGTCTCCGAATCCCCTGTAAACTCCTGCTTAATTCACTAACTGTGCTATTTAATCTCTAAAACATTATGAGCTGTGCCGGGCAGAGGACACACTCCATCAAAATAAAGCTTTATTATTATTGTGAGTGCTGATATCTCATATGAGAAGGGGATTGCTTTGCAAGTCACTTTTTCCCCTTCTGAAAGCTCTGCTCCCTGAATTCGCGCCGGTGGGACGTGCTGCCTCAAACCCTGTGTTTTCCCTTAGCTTCCCCAGAGCAGCCAGCAGCTTTCCCCAGCTCCAGGCAGGAGGAGTTTCATCTCACTCTGCTCTGGCAGGGGAGGGGTAAAACCTGCCTTGAGCAGACCCTTTGGGCCCATAAATTACATGGGAGGGGTCTCAGAAACCTCACTGCAAAAGGGATCCTCATCCGTGGTAGGATGAACCTCCTTGCACAGGGTTGTGGCATCGCGCTGGGATGCACAAGCCAGCGAAGAATACAAGATGCTGCTTCTGCTGGTTGCCGCAGCATCCCAGCACCCTGGCAGGATGGGGACCTGCTGTGATACCTATTCACTGCTGGGGAACACCTTTGTCCGCAGGAGCTACAAGCCATCGCCACGCTCATCACGCACAGCTTTGGATGGGCAGAGCCCAGCTCCTGTGTCAGCAGAACCAAAGGGATTCCAATAACCACAGCCAGTTAACCTCCTAACACAGCATTCCGGCCCGGATCGCCAGGAGCATCTTAAATCACAAGAGAAAGCACCTGCCTGCATTCAAAGTGTGTGAGGTTGGGGCAGAACGTGACGTGCCCAGCTGCTCCAGCCTTTGCAAGGGTTGAATTTGGCCCCGCTGTTAAGAGACCATCAGCCTTCTTTGAAAAACCCAAGGAATTGAAATCCAATATCAGCGGCTCCTGCATCCTAAATCCCAGCAGAATCCCTGGTCACTCTCCCTCTCTTGCATACATACAACGTACATCTAAATCAGGCTGTCACAGCTCGTCTCTTTTCTGACAGCTGTAATTGCTTCGGACTATAAAAATATCTATAGACAATAAACACCACGCACGAAAACAGCAAAGAGAAAATGAAATCAAGATTCCTTTAAATAATTCAGTTGCTCCAGCAGCAGAGGAGCCAGCTACCCAGTCCAGCTGTGAAGGTTCAGCAGCGAGAGAAAGAGAGCTTTGTAGCCTCCTCGGGGGATGAGAGAGGCTTTTTTCCTTCGCTGGGTTTTGACCACAGCAGAAGAAGAGCCTGTCGTACACAGGCTCAGCCGCTTGCAAAGCAGCACCTATCCGAGCCTCTTCCTTTCAGCTTCTTACCTTTCTTCTTACTTAGATAAAAGTCCTTTTTTTGGGTTGGTTTTTTTTTTTATTGCGAGCAACAGGCAGGAGACAAACAGAAGAAGCAGAGCACGGGCACACTCTCTGTACATATTTATCTCCATCTCTATCTCCTCAACCTCCTTCTTTCCAGCAAGGCTAAAGACCCCCCTCTCCTGGCAGAGACCACAAACAGGGCAGGGAAGCCAGGACTGGCACCGCTTGGGATGCGGAGGGAAGAGGCAGGGGAAGGATGGCCCTTGGGGAGATGGCAAGTAGCAGGGAGGATGCTAAAACCACAGACAGGGAAGCTCCAAGCCAAGTCCTGGGAACTTTCCAGCAAACGCTGCCCCAATCTCAGGCTTTTTGAGCAAAATTGAGCCTAAAGCATCTAATCTGCAGACTACAGTGGTCCCGAAGGCTGATAACCAGATAACTGCAGTTAAGGTTTCTCTATCAGGTAAAACAACATGATTGCCACATCTTTTTGGCTTTCTCAGAAATATCTAGAACAATTCTAGCACGTCAGTAGCTGTTTGCAGGGACATTGATAGATCCTCCCATACAACCCGTGCCTATACACCTGCCTGCAAACCTATATACATACAGTACCACGCCTCCCCACCCCAAAAGACCTCATTCGAGGAAAAAAAAAAAAGAAAAAAAAAGAAATAAAAAGACTTTCAATAAGTAGGTCAAGGCAAGGCAATTTGCACAGCCAGATTTTTCTTGTAATTCCTTTTTTCCTTTTCACGAAGCGGATAGATGGCAATCTATAACCCCAAAGAGGAAAATTTATTTTTAATCTGAAATTGCCGAATATGATCAGAAACATAATTTATGCTCGAGCCATTCTCCTTCCTTCAAAATGAAAACACCACTTCACAACCCCACTCCTGCTATCTCATACCACGTTATTCTCCAACAAAGTTGCAAAAAAGTACTTCATTCTCTTGGCATTAGTCAGGTGAATGACACACCAGTCCCGGGGAGTTTTTCCCTGAATAACTCCTGAGCCCTCAATGGCTACAACCATTCACCCAGACACAAAGGCTCCCACCCTGACTCATTAATTCCCCTCGTTAATGGGGGCCCCAATTGAAAACCCATGATGGAGAGCCTTACTTGGCTGGAGCCATTCTGAGCCCTTCTCGCCCCAAAGGCATTTCTGCGCCAAGCTGGAGAAATTGCCCATTTTGGGCTGTTTCTACGCCAGTTTTCTGAACGCCAGCAGCATCCTCATGGGCACTCAGCTCTCCACTCCTGCAGGCAGCGACTACCAGCACCCTCTTCGTGGTGTTTAAAAACAACGCAGGAGACCCCATTAATCCCCGCTAAAGACGCTGTTAATATTTAACTGGCATTTATATAAACTTGCAGCAACCGTCCTATTAAATTCAGATTTAGTGTGCTCTTGGGAGCCTTCCCCTAAAGCCACGTGGGGATCTGCTGCCCCGCCGCCTGCTCTGCCTGCACTTTGCACCAGGAGGAGCGCAGTAAAAAGGAACATTTTGTTTGCCCTTCAGCAAAAAAAAAAAAAAAAAATTAAAACAAAACAGCGGGCTTGTCACTGGTGCTCAAGGGATGGGGATTTTCAAGCATGAATTAACTCCTTCCAGGACAGCCCCAGCTGAGCTGTGCTGCCTCTGCCTGCTGCAGCCAAGGGGCTGGAGGACCAGCCGCCCTGCAAAACATTGCAAAAGCCTGCCCCAAGCCCCTGCTTCAGAGCCAGCAAAGGATTCACCTCCCTGCCACATCTCAAGAAGTATCCCAGAAGGTACCACTTGAGGAAGAGGAAGGTGGCCTGGGCAGGAGGAAAGCCTCATCACCAGCTGCCAAAATGCCCCAGACAGCGCTGCCATCCCTAATACAAGATAGCATCCCTGAGGATGCCCCGATGTACATCACAGGTGGGCCAGGCAGTGCTGCAGCTTGGGGAAGAGCTTGGGGAGGGATGCAGAGCAGTCTCCACAGCCCAGCTTTTCCTTCAGGATCACTCCTTCCTCCCACAGTTCTCAGTGTTTGAGCCTTTTTACAACAGCCCGGCCAACACAACGATGCCTCCATATGTCCAGCCTTAATAGCAAACATCTATACAAGGAGTTAAAAAAAAAAAATCACCAAGGAGATACTGAACCACGCTGGCACAGTAAAAGTTATGAATGGGGATGGATCCTTGGTCCAAATCAATATCGGTTTTATATAAATCTGGTCCTCATTGCATTGCGGTGAGGGTACGTCGCTATATTAACGCCCCAAATCCTCTACACTCGCTCTGCATCCACAGTGGTGTTTGATGGAGATGAATCAGGTGCCAGAGGCAGCTGACGACATGGGATAAAACCGTGCCATTAGCCATCTAATAGCATTTTATAAGCGTATGACATTAACCTGGTGCTCTACAACTCAATCCACTCTGTGTTTTAACAGGAGTGAGCGCGTAAAAGCAGGATGAAAAAGCTGAATAAGCTGAAAAGCCAAGCCAGCCACAGCTCGGGTCCCACCGCAGGCGTTTGGGAGCTCCAGGATGGATGCCTTGAACACAAAGACATGAGCTTCCCCCCTCTGACCTCCTGCCCGCAGCTTGGGGGCATTTCTGGGACAACCCTTGGGAGGAGCAGCTCCAAGAGCTGCCTTCTCCTGGGATGGCCCCAACCAAGACGCAGCAAGCCAAGCCTTCCCCAGCCCATCGACACACATCCCAAACACCAAGGAGAGAGTCAGTGTCCCACCACCACATCCACCCCCCTGCACCTCCTGTTGCCCAGCAAAGCCCTTTCCTACCCGAAAGCCTCTCGGTCCGTGCAAACCAGGCGCCTGGAGAGGAACAGGTAGCTTGAGTTAGCCCACGATGTTCAGGAAAAAGCAGACACCACAAGCAGAGCCCCTGCCATCCCCCTTTTGAAACCTCTGAGCACGCTCAGCAGCTCACAGGGAAACCCCAGCCCACTGCCAGGTGTTCTGCATCTTTGAAAATCCGACTCTCCTGCAGCCACTGATTTGCCTTTCGCCTGCAGCTGCCTTTGGACCTGCATCAGTCACCTTCAAACACAGGGTGGGGAGATGCCAGCTTTGCTTTCCAACCCCCCACCATCCCCAAAAAAGAACCTGGACGCCTGCACCTTTGCGGGGCTCATCTTTTGACAACCTCAAGTCTTATTTCCCGAAGCAGCGAGGTTGCCAAATTGCTCGAGCACTCCCCGGGAACAAAAGCCGGCTGCGCTACTGTCTGCCTGGATCAATTTTAGTTTTGCCACTGGTCCTCTGACCCTGCGGCGCTCTGCATCCAAGAATAATATTAATAATAGTCGTGCCATTAAGCGAGATGCTCGGTTTGAATGTGAAGATTTTGAGAAATGATCTCATAAATTTAATTCCCGGGGTACCATCTTTGAGCGTTAACAGGCACGGTCGCCTCTGAATTCTGGGAAATGAGCATAATTACATGGAGATCGACAAGGCACAAATGCCAAGAATTCTGTTAACCTTTAATGCTGCAAAAAAACCCTCTCCCCTTGTAATTATCTCTTTCCTTTGTCTTAAATGTTACTGATGAATATTTAGTGGGATAAGCAAATAAAAGGAGGCTGAGGGGTGCAAGGAAGCGCAGCCGTCCGCAGGGGAACTCTGCAAACCGTGCGGCGGGGTTGGGGCTGGGGGCAGGCTGGGACCCTGGCTCCCAGAATCCGACACCCAGGGCAGTGACATCCCCACAGTGACACGCAGCCACTGCAGAGCTAGGGGAGGACAATCTGAGTTACATCAAAATCCAAATTAATTCCCAGCACTGCTGCAAACGCACCTTCCCCCAGGTCCATGGCACGGGGTGGCCCCACGGCCCCCAGCGGGACAGTTTCAGGTGTTTTTCCTCCAAACCTAACTTGATCTTGGAATAAAACTTCCTGGGTTAAAAAAAAAACCCAACACATCACCTTTCAAACATATCCTCCCTAGGGTTGTAAATGGCACTGCCCTCTTGCTGCACATTGAGTCTGATGGAAAGAAGATTTTCTCCCGGCATGAACTGCATTAATATCTGTCACCGCTCTGGCATTTCTGCCTATAATGATGAAAAATACGTGCAGAGGATGCGGGGTGCTCTCAGCACCACCTCCCTCCCCATGAAGCAAAATTAGAAGCAGTCGCTGCTGTTCCTATCCCTCTTTACAGCACTATCTCCGGGAGCTTATTATTTTGGGAGATGGCACGGGGATAACCGAGCCATATGCAGAATGTGCCTTGGTGCAGCCGGGAGCTCAGCCATCCCCTCCCCTGAGCTGCAGACCGGTGGAAAGGTCACTCTCCTCTTTTAATGTCGCGTCAGACCAACCGCTGCGTGAACAAGGAAAAGAAAAAGGCACAGCTCCCTCGCCGGACGGAGACAAACCCAGCTATGCCTTGGGAGGAGCGTGCCAGCACGAGGTGGTGGGGCTGTCACCACCTGCGACACCAAACCACTGTCCAGGAGCTCGGGAAGAGGTGGACGGAGCTTCCTCCTGCCTTTGAAAGATGCTGATTTCAACTGCATCCCAACCAGCTGGTCGGGATGAGCAAGGAGGCAATAAAAATAGGACCTGGCGTCCCAACAGCCCCATCCGCCCCCTCCCCAGTTAATTCTGACCGTGCGATGCGGCAGATGTTTGCTCTCCTCCCTTCCCTTTCCCTGCCTTCAACTGGAGCGCGTTTTCTAGTCTCCAAGCTGCTTTTATGCCCCTTTAAAAGGTTATGAAAGCTGTCTTTATATTCCAATAAAGCCATATAAAAACAACCTTCCTCGCAGCCCGATGAAGGCGGTTCACTTTTCCCCCCATTAACACTTTTTCGCCTCGGAGCTGGGCTCAGCACCAGGTCTCTCTTTGCGACACCCATTCAGACCTCCCAGACTGTGGGGCAGGGACCGTCCCTGCCATAGCATCAGTGCCACGTGTAGCGTGACGGGACCCTGCTCCCCACCTCCAGACACGGCTCTAATTATTATTTACCCTTCCTGCAGCATCCCATGGCTCACAATCCATCTTCTGAAGAAGACGACAATCTTCAGAAGACAACCTGAACCCATCCTGCCGCCCGTCCAACAGCCCCTCCAGGCATTAAAACCTGGAGGTTTATTATTTTTTTTTGTGACAGCCTGTTCTGCAAGGTGAGTGCAACTTGGATGAATCAAACCAACTCGGAATCCATCCATCATTCCCCAGCACCACCAACACCAAGGGCTGGGGACCAGGACAGGAGCAGAGGAGATGATCTCGCAACACCACGCATTCCTTCCCACCCCTGCAGGCAGGCTGAGCCCTCACCGCCGCCTAATTAATCTAGTTAATTACCACTACCAGGCTCCTTTTCTGACAGCTGCAGGAGAACAAGGAGGGCAAAGGGAGAAGGTGAGCATCCGGGGCTCTCCAGGGAATTCAGAAGTGTTTGCAGTCCCTGGCACGAAGAAAATCCATACTCATCTGGGCTGCGGGAGGTAGGGCTGCCCTCCCACGCTCCTATTAGCAATTTCCAATCATCTTTTATTAGTCCCGCATTGATTTGCTGCTCATTTCGGTGGGAATGAGGGGCTAAGAGCCTCGACACAATCTCAGCTGAAGATTCCAGGCACGGAGCCGGTAGGAGAGATGGGCTGGGATGCTGACACGGGTTCAGCCGTGCCATTAGCAGAGCAGAAGCAGAGCTCCTACCTCCAAACAGCCTTGCACAGCCCCCTGCATCTTTTCCTGAGCTGGCCAGCACGTGTGGATGAGGGATGAAGGGCATAAGGGGCTGGGGGCTGCTCCTGATCTTTATTTAGGGAGCTCTCTCCATGCTGGGGAGGGGGATTTGCACTGTGCCCCTTTCTCGCAGGGATTTCTGCAGCCCTGGCCCTGCCTGCTGGGAAAAGTCACTCTGATCCCACACCCCAAAACTCAGCCTCGCAGAGCAGCTCGCTGCCAGCTATTACTCCTCGGGAGAAACAGGTTCCTCACGCTACGCTTCTGTTTCCAAGCCAACATTTCCAAGTAGCTTGTGAAACACAAATTCTGTTAGGAACCATCCGCGTATTTTGTTCTGATAATGCCACAACACCATCGTACGCACCACACACAAAGGGGGATCTGAATATCAAAACAAAGTGAATTTACAGGGTTTTTTTTGGTTGGGTTGTTTCCCCCCCCCACCTCCTGGCAAAGCCATCACTGCAAGTTATCACTTCCCAACTGTTTGCACCACAGCTTGTCCCTGCTCTCATCAAACCTGCTGCTCCCCGTGTCCTCAGATAACCCGAGCTGCGCTGACACGGGTACAAAGGGACTCTGCAGCCTCGGGAGAGGGGACCCCAGGGCCAGCAGGGAGGGCAGCAGGGCTGGCACCTCCTGGAGTGCTGCCGAGGGGATGGGGGGACATGCAAACCATGTGTCTGAGCCTTGGACACATCCCTCTGCAGCCAACAGCACCCATCTCATCCCATCCCAGTACCCCATCCCCTCACCCCATCCCAGTACCCCATCCCAGCGCCCATCCCATCCCAGTACCCCATCCCATCCCCCCCATCCCATCCCAGCACCCCATCTCATCCCATCCCAGTACCCCATCCCCTCACCCCATCCCAGTACCCCATCCCCTCACCCCATCCCAGTACCCCATCCCCTCACCCCATCCCAGTACCCCATCCCAGCGCCCATCCCATCCCAGTACCCCATCCCATCCCAGCAGACCAAGACTGGGGTGCACTAAACCCCCCAATTTGTTGCATTTAGAATTAATTCTCTATTTTTTTTAAATAAGCCTGCATTTAGAGAGCAAGAACCACTCTCCCAGACGCCCCAGGAAATATTGAAATGGGTGAGCTGATTCAGAGGAGCACGGCTCGCAAACGCCTGCGGTGAGGCGGATGAAAGCCGAGGGCTCCGAGCCTTGGATGTGCCTCACTTCAGACAGCACGGGAGAAAATACAGAGGCTCTTAAACCTGCCCCAGATCTGCCAGCACAGGAGCTTTTACTCTGCTTTGAACTGAATTCTCTCCCTGGGAAGCATTCGGGAGGCAATGGGGGGTGGCGGCAGGGTCCAGCGGCTGGTGGCCAAGGTGATGCTGCGGGAGGGACTGTCACCCAGCTGGGTGACAGGGGGGTTGCCGTGCTTGGGACCCTGCAAGGGATGGGTTAAGGAGAGAGGAGGCTCTCCCGAAATTGTCATTGGGCAAACTTTGCCACCAGGAAACAAGGCTTTGCCTCTAAGCACTCGTCTCTGATGCCAATTACAAGCACGTAATGAGCAAACTGGGTCGGATCCAGAGGGCCTGAGAGCAGCAGCTCTTCAGCTTTCAGACAATCTTCATATTATCTAAGGATTGCTGCCCATTTTTTCCCCTCTTGCTTTTTTTTTTTTTNGTGCCTTCCGACTGGCATCGGCGCTCCGCTAGCGGACGAAGCGGGCCAAATTTCTCCCTGGCGTCACTTAATTCAAGTCAATGATGTTACACCAGGGAGGAACCTGGCCCACTGTCCTGAGCTCGGAGTCCACAGCAAGTCCAGCTGGCACCTCGCAGGCAGGCAGGAAGGATCCCTGACAGGGGGAACGCGCTGGGAACTCTGTTCGGTGTTTGCGAGTGGGAGACAGACTGGATAAACAGAGCGCTAAGTAAACCAGATCCGGAATAAATAACAACCACCAGCATTTTCACCCCTTCCAAATGCTGCGGAGAACCGGCCCGAATCGTGCTCCCGGCTCCCGGGAGTGGCAGGGCCATTTCATCAGCTCCATTACACTGACAGCGAGAGAGGCGATGGGAGCTTAATAATAATAAAAATCCATTATGCTACAGCGCTCGTCATCTGGGTATCTCACCCGGCTCCAAAAGGCAGGGAAATGGCTGTGCTGGTTTTAATGGAATGGGGGGGATGGAGATGCTCCAGGGGGTCAGCTCATCAAGCCAGACACAAAGTTTGGTGAGTGGTGCCTCTAAGCCATGCCCAGGCTGGGCTGACGGGCTCCAAGCAGGATGGATCAGACATCAAAGGAGTTTTTCGTCTGGCTGGAGGATCTGGCACGTCTCAGCTCTGTCTGCCCAACCCAACCCCAGGGGGGGTCCCACCAAAACTTTCCTGTGGTTATACGCGAACGGCAGGAGCGGTGCAATTACGCGGTGATCATGGTATGATTATACAGAAGCTATGCTTTCCACACCTCTAATTTCCCCTACACTCGTCCAACTCCAAGGCTAGCTCCAAATTAATTAGCGTGTAAGTGCAATATCGCTGCTAAAAACACCCGGCCACGGTGACCAAGAAGCCAAAGGCACAATTGCGGAGATGTAGGGGACCTTACAGCGGAAATGTAAAGAAATTCCAGCTGTAGGGAGCTGTGCGTGGTGAGGTTATTCAAAAGCCTTACCCTGGTGTAATTACCCTGTATCGGTAAAGTAATTCCAGCCCTGCTATTATACACTGCAACCCTTCATTTTACACCTAATCCCATACAGCATTTTCAAGAAGGATAAAAGGCAGCAGCAAAAGACAGTTGCAAGAAGGACGGATGGACACAGATTGACATGGGCAGCAGAAGAAGAGGAGATATGGAATGGAAATGCCACAGGCATCCAGAGACATCGCTAACAGCCAGACCAGCCCCGGGGACACGCCGTCCCTACGATGCTCCAGCTCCAGGGAGTCAGCCCAGGCTCCGGGGAAGAGCTGGGCTCGGGTGGCTGGGATCTACCGAGGAGGTATAAGCATTCATCAAAAGCCAATCTGCTTTCGCAAAGCAGAAAAGAAAGGTTACTTCGGATTAATTTTTCACTTCAGAAGCTTTATGGGCGAGTTCTGAAACTGTCAGGTCGAGATGCGTCAATATTTTCTGAACGAAAAGCTCGAGTGCTGGTTCCAAGTGCCTCTCTGTTTGGACTGGCGGGTAATTTGTCCCCAGACATTTAAATTAAAAATTTCTGTTGGGTCATCTGTTTTTTTGTGGGGAGGTGAGGAGGATTTGGAGCTTTTGCTTATGTCTCAATTTCTCAAATTTTCAATCTTAATAGGCTACTTCAAGGTTGAGTGGGGCAGACGGGGAAACCTAAAAGCCCACTGCAGAGAGTCTGGTTTAAACTCTGGCTACATCCTTTACACAGCCCAGTCCTGGCTGGGCAGACCTGATGCGACATACTGGTCTCCCACTGCTCCATATCTCACCTGAGCTTTTCCTGGTGCTATTTACATCCCTATTTCCCACTTGCTCAAATGGTGGTGGATGGGAAGATGCAGGGACAGGAGGGGACACACGGTACAGCATCCTTGGCATAATTCAGCCCGGTCCACGAATAACCCAAACCCTTTCGTGTCACTGCAACAAGAGACTATTCCCCCGGCGCTACAAACCATTTATGCAGAGCAGATGTGCGGGCAGGAAAATACAATCAGATGGGGGGGCATCAACTCTGCTTTTGCTGGTTTGTGGGTTTTGTTTTGGTTTTCTTTTTTTTTTTTTTTTCCTTTCTTTAATTTTTTTTTCTTTAAGTCTAGCTGGGCCAAATTCTTTATCCTCTGCATCATGCAGAATTTCTGGAGCACAGCATCACCACAATGACAGAGGAAAGCAAATCCTTGCAGGATGCAAGACCGCATCCCCAGGGAGCAATTCCCGGAGTTGCATCCACGTGAACTGGCTCTGGTCCCTCCGGGTGCAGTTTCACCCAGGGAAACCCATCCTTTGCGAGGCACGAGCACGCCTGCCATGGGAAATAAGGGCTGAGCTATTGCAGGAATGGCTTCCCCACCTCCATTAGGGGCTCAGCTAAGCCATGAAGCCTGAAAGTTGATTATATCTTTCATTAGGAATGACTGAACGATGTTTTTAAACTGGAAAATGAACTCGCAGCTAAGAGGAAACACTTTCTTGGCGAGGCCAAGTAGAGTAGGTTCCCCACGGAATAGATGCAGTTGTGAGAGTCAAAATTAAATTGGTATTGGTAAATTTCCTAAGGGGGGGAAAAATAAAAAGTCATACGCTGCCTGCAGAAACGGCACCTCACAGAGGGATGACTAGAAACGGAAACCCACTGAAAGTCATAGATATATATTTTTCTAATGAGAAAAAAAAAATAATCCTCTAACTTACCATCTCAATAGATATTCCCAAAAAGTAAAATTTCCATGGAATAGATTCCCCCCCACACCTTCCCCCTTGGAAGTACCATTTCAGCTAATGCAAGAAGGATGTTTCAGCTCTCTCCCAGCTCCTGGGAGAGTCGTCTGGGTTTTACAAACTCCCTTTAGATGGGACACAACATGGCAAGCTGCCTTCCAGGTGGGCTTGGCTGGAGGGGGGGGGCTCCCCCTGCTTCCCCAGCCAGCAAGAACAACTCCTGGTGCAGCCATCAGGCAGCCAAACCACTGGGCTCCTTCCAGGCAACCAGCCATCATCGAGATTTAACTTTTCCCTATGGGAAAATCAATTTCTTTGGAAAAAAATGGAAATTGACCCAGAAAACTGTGTGGGTTTTGCAATAAAGGCACTTTCTGGGGGGATACATGCTTCGATGGAAGATGTTTCAAAGGTGGTCTTCTCCATCCCTACTCACCACGTGCACTCGGGAATCAGCGAAGGGGGGCAAAGTGAAAAGCCACGGATACAAAAGCAGAGAGCTCACCTCCCAGGTACAGATCCCAAGGTCAGGTAAGGACATTTCTCGTGCATCACCCTCCCTCGCCCACCTCCAACCCGACAAAAGCACCAGGAGCTCACACGCTGCAATTTGCATTTGCAGGGAGAGCTGGGACCGCTCCAGATGCATTCACAAGGGGACCCTTCAGATCAGACGAACAAAAAGCTGCCGATGGCGACAGTTCCTCAGCTGCACCGCCGCCTGCGAACAATTTAACAGCCTCCGAAGAGGGACACACGTTCCTTTGGTGTGGAGCCACTGAAAGGTGGCAGCTCCTGGGGGAGCACAGCCTGCGGGCAGGCTGGAAGGATGCTGCCAGCACCCACTTGTCCCCACCCTGGGGTATCGTTAGACCCCCTCCTCCAGCCTTCACTTGTGACATCTGAAATAAAACCGGTCATTATGAAGATGGGCTGGTTTTATTAGCCTGCAAAGCCATAATACAAGTCTTATCTCCGTGCTGTTTTTCTGCAACCCCAGCATCTCCAAGCTGCTGCTAAACGCAAGCCCAGATTCCTGCGCAATTGCACGATGCCAGTAACATTAAGAAAAAAAAACATCAACTTTGATGAGACCTACGAGACCCGCAGTAAAAATGGGAGGGCTGGTAGCACTGCAGGCATCTGCTGCCAGCAGCATCCTCCGCACCTTCTTCAGCAGCTGATTCGTGCTCCCAGGCTGGGATCAAAAGGGGACATGGTACTACCAGGGAACCCCATGGCACCACCAGGGAGCCCCACGGCACCCACTGATCTCAGTCTTTAATAATACCATCGCCAAATCAGCCCTTGGAGGATGCAAACTCCAAAGACACGCACCCAAAGGTGGCTTGGGTGAATCTGCGAGGTCAGAAAGGGAAAAATTGGTGGCAAAGAGAAGCCAAGACCTCAAGAGTCCAGGCTCCAAGAGGGAAGGTAATAAAAAGGCATCATCCCTTCGCAGCCAGTGAATTGTTGCTTAAACCCGAGGATCACAGCCAGCCCTCTCGTCTTAAGGCGAGCAGTCGAGTGGAGAGATTTCCTAGCCATTAAGTCAAGCTATAAAGTGTCTGCAGTAAAATAGGGTAAGTGGAATTTATCATGGCACCGTATAGACCGTAGGGCCAGGAAGAGAGCCGGCTTGGGTCAACAGGTTGACCTCTGGCGTTATCTCAAGATCCTTCCCTTCATCAGCCCCATTAACGAGTCGTCTCCACGCTGCCGCTGGCGCCGGGCTCCCTCCCCGGGGACTCTGCCCTGCTGCCCGCTAGCTGGAAAGCTCTCCCTTCCTCAGCTCCAGGCCACCGCTCCTTGTCCTACCACCTTTGGAGACCATGAATAATTCCCTTCCTTCATTTCTAACATCTCCTGGAAGGTATTTTATAGGCTCTGATCACTTCCCACCTCCTCAGGAGGCTTCTCCTTTGCTAGACTATAATTTAGCATCAGAGCTGGGCAGCCCAACTCTGTAACACACATGCCCGGGGAAGCCACCTCCACTGCCAGGAAAGGAGTTTGATCCTGCCAGGGATTTTCTTTTTTCTTTTTTTTTTTTTTGTGT
>VZTO01015271.1:88971-118633 GCA_013400615.1 Syrrhaptes paradoxus
TTTCTTTTTTTTTTAAATCATCCTGCTCCTCTCAGACAGCAACACAGGTTTAACGCCCTCTTTGGTCACGGTCTTAAATAAATAAAAAAAATTAAGAAAAACACCATGCAGCTAGGAAGGGAAATCTGGGGCAATTGCTTTGCAGATGGCAAAAAAATTCCTCCGCATCCCTGTGATCAAAGACCTCAGGCATGCAACTAGTATCAAGAAAGGGTTTTTTTGGGATCAATGACTTTGTCTAGACCAGAACCAACCAAGTCCAGCAAGACCCGCAGTACAGAGAGTTTTCTTAGCGGTGGCTGGTTGGAGTTATTCTCATTTCTGCCTTTTTCTATTTCCTAGCAGAGACAGCAGAATAACCAATGGGAAGACAATTCCCAGGACGATTCCTGCCTCATATTAGAGGAGCCAAAACGCACAGATGAAAACTCTGCAAATGTTTTGCAAGGGAACAGGAGCCCTTTTGAAGATGGCTGATTTCCCAGTGCAAACATTTCATCTAGCCCTGCGAGTTCTCTGCAAAACAGTTTGAGCCCCACAAAAAGAAAAAGAAAAACTAAACCAAAAAACTGTCAAAACATTGTGAAAAAGGCTGAAATTTTCCAGATGTTTCAAAAGAAGCCATCAGCATCTGCTTGCCCAGCAGACAGGTGGATGCACAGAAGTGCAGCTCAATAGGGCAGTCGATGCTTCTGCCTTCTCCATGCCAAACCCAAGTGGGACAGCATGGGGTCACCTGTCCTGGGCTGGGAACAATGTCCCCAGCAGTGCCATCGCTCTGCAAGTCCCCCTCTGCTTAATAGATGGTCCCAGCCCTACAGAGCCCAGCAGGAGGGAATACCTGCGGGTGCAGTTTGGTCTGGTCCTGCCAGCATCCCTCGGTTAATAACCAGCTTTTCTCAGGACATCAATTTTTTGGGGGACTAGGGAAGCAACCACCCTCACCCAGCATTTTCTTGGCTTAAGATTACTTGAAGAAAAACAGCGTTCAAGGGGGACAGTCCCTGCCCTTGCCCACAGCCCCAACACAAAGCACCCGACCATGCTGTGTGCAAAAAGCGCCTGATGCCATTGCACCCCAAAAAAACAGCTGAACCCTGCTGCACCCCAATATGATGAGCCTGATGCCCTGCTGCTTTCTCCTCCCAGCCTGGGCTGCCCAGTGGTGCGGATGGCTGCTGGGAGCCCAGGGGAGGCTTTGCCAGCCACCCCTGCAGCATGTGGGGGCTGGGGGTGGGCAGCCCTGCCTGTACACGGCTGGGCACGCCAGCCAGCCGTCTCACCCCGTTTCCTCCTCTCCACCTGGCTGCTCTGCCCGCCCAGCTCCTGCCAAGAGCAGCCAGGCGAGGGGAGAGCCGGATGGATGGGCAGCAACTGTCAGCAGAGCTGGCGTGGCAGAGACGCGCTGAACGAGTTCCCAGGGGTGCCTGCCAGCTCGGGACCCGGGATGCTCACAGACATTTTTCCTACCCCATCCCCTCACCCCCAGCTTGCTCAAGCAGCAGGATTCACACTGGGGCTGGGGCTCCATCCTTCTCAAGAAGGAAGAAAACCAAACCACTGGACCACGCTCAGCAGGAGGAATAGGGATGCTATCGCTTGCCAGGCTCGACCAGGGCGATGCAGCCCTGAGCTTACGGTCCTAGAGTTATCCCATTACAGACTGATGGGGATGTGACCTCTCCCCACGCTGGCATGGGTTGCACGTGCAAAACAAGCTGCGGCTGCCCAAAGCAGCACACAACCCACTCTCCTGTCCAAACTCTCAAAATGCATCCACCCCAAGCTGTTCCCCATCCCCTCCAGCCCCCAGCTGCCCTCCCTCCATTCTCCGGTTCCAGCAGTGCAGGGTTATCAAAGCCAGCTGGGAGGGAGGGATGGAGGGAGCTGCTGCTTTTTGACAAAGCCAGAACGCAGCTCCGGTGCTTATGAGCATCCCCTCCCCATGCAAGCGCCGAGAAGAGGATTGGTACCCGGGCACAGCAGGCTGGGGGCTGATAGGATGCAGCAGCTAATTTGCACTAATGGTCCCAGAAAGGCAGGGAGTACTCTCCAGAGGAGAATGCACTTGAGCAATAACCCAAATAGATACGTGTTTCCAAGCAAAAAGTCCTTGAAGAGGGAAGAGAGGCCCTACAGTTGAATTTCTCTCCCCACCTGCACTGAATCTTGGCTGGGGATGTTGGAAAGGAGCTGCCTGGGCAGGGAAAAGCAGCAGATCTGCAAGCTGGGGAGCAGCTCTTGGAAGAAACTGGAGCACGGCTGGACATCCAGCCCCGCTTTCAGAGCCCGTTTGGACAGACTGACGGCAGCCGTGGGCAGAGCCCAGCCTGGAGCACGCTTGGCTCCGTTGTCAGCCCAAAGCAAAAAAAGTCAGCCCATCTGTGCTGCGACAGGTTGATATAGAGGGCGAAATGCCTAAGTAAAATTCCACAACAGGGCATTAAAAAGATGTAATAAAATATACACGAGTTATTAAATATTGTCATCAAGACGAACCATAAATCAGAGATTTTATGGTTTCTGATTATAAATTCCATTTATTCTGTAAGCGTTTAAAGAAAGAAAAATGGAGACGGGGTAAAGATTTAAGCCCAGCCATGATGCTGCTGATATTTCACTGTTGCTTGTGGGTGTCGCGTCTGGGGGAGCCCAGCGATGGGTGCACGGAGTTGCCGGGAAGGAGGCTCTCACGTGCCATGAACTCCCCAGCATCCTTATGGACACTGCTACAGATGCTCCTGCCCTTGCAAACACAATGCCAAGGTCCCCACGCTGCCTTCCCCATGGGCACCAAAAACCCCTCTGCCCTGATACTGCACAGGCAGCAGCACCCAGGAGCCCCGAGAGCCCTGCCACATCCCAGAGGTGCTCGCTCCAAGATGAGTATTTCCTCTATTTAATGCCCATTGCCATTTTTTCAGCATCACAAAGCGGTGTTAGATGTTCCTTCTCCAATTGGGTGACTCAGTCCCCAACNTCAACACCTATTAAATAAGGATTTTTAAATTTTTTTTAAATTATTTACTAGGTAGCAATGCTGCCTCCCCCTCCCAAATTCCTCCTGAGCATCACCCGAATGTCTGCATGGTACAGCCCAGTGCACAGTGCTGGGCTAACTGGTGGTTGGTGAGAGCCTCCAGCATGGGCAAGACAATCCAGGGAGGCATGTGGAAAAATGTACTGGTAGATGAGGGAAATAAGAGGGGTAGAGTAGCACATGAGGTTTCTGGAATAGCAAAATAATCAGAGGATGAAAACCTCCCCCAATGCCTGCACTCAACCAGGGTTTGCCTCTCTGCTTTGCTGGCTGCGGCTTTGGGTAAAAATCTGATGAAGCAAGCTTTCTGCATGAAAAAGGCCAATTAAAAAAAAAGGGAAAAAAAAGAAAAAACAGGGCAAGTGTAAGGAAAAAGAAGAACAGAGCGAGACTGATGAGGTCAGGGCGCTGTTAAGGATGTCAATACCCATCACTCACCAATAACCTTTCCGTAACTCCTGACCCAGCAGCGGCTGTCGCNCCATCCCCTCACCCCCGGCTTGCTCAAGCAGCAGGATTCACACTGGGGCTGGGGCTCCATCCTTCTCAAGAAGGAAGAAAATCAAACCACTGGACCACACTCAGCAGGAGGAATAGGGATGCTATCGCTTGCCAGGCTCGACCAGGGCGATGCAGCCCTGAGCTTACGGTCCTAGAGTTATCCCATTACAGACTGATGGGGATGTGACCTCTCCCCACGCTGGCATGGGTTGCACGTGCAAAACAAGCTGCGGCTGCCCAAAGCAGCACACAACCCACTCTCCTGTCCAAACTCTCAAAATGCATCCACCCCAAGCTGTTCCCCATCCCCTCCAGCCCCCAGCTGCCCTCCCTCCATTCCCCGGTTCCAGCAGTGCAGGGTTATCAAAGCCAGCTGGGAGGGAGGGATGGAGGGAGCTGCTGCTTTTTGACAAAGCCAGAACGCAGCTCCGGTGCTTATGAGCATCCCCTCCCCATGCAAGCGCCGAGAAGAGGATTGGTACCCGGGCACAGCAGGCTGGGGGCTGATAGGATGCAGCAGCTAATTTGCACTAATGGTCCCAGAAAGGCAGGGAGTACTCTCCAGAGGAGAATGCACTTGAGCAATAACCCAAATAGATACGTGTTTCCAAGCAAAAAGTCCTTGAAGAGGGAAGAGAGGCCCTACAGTTGAATTTCTCTCCCCACCTGCACTGAATCTTGGCTGGGGATGTTGGAAAGGAGCTGCCTGGGCAGGGAAAAGCAGCAGATCTGCAAGCTGGGGAGCAGCTCTTGGAAGAAACTGGAGCACGGCTGGACATCCAGCCCCGCTTTCAGAGCCCGTTTGGACAGACTGACGGCAGCCGTGGGCAGAGCCCAGCCTGGAGCACGCTTGGCTCCGTTGTCAGCCCAAAGCAAAAAAAGTCAGCCCATCTGTGCTGCGACAGGTTGATATAGAGGGCGAAATGCCTAAGTAAAATTCCACAACAGGGCATTAAAAAGATGTAATAAAATATACACGAGTTATTAAATATTGTCATCAAGACGAACCATAAATCAGAGATTTTATGGTTTCTGATTATAAATTCCATTTATTCTGTAAGCGTTTAAAGAAAGAAAAATGGAGACGGGGTAAAGATTTAAGCCCAGCCATGATGCTGCTGATATTTCACTGTTGCTTGTGGGTGTCGCGTCTGGGGGAGCCCAGCGATGGGTGCACGGAGTTGCCGGGAAGGAGGCTCTCACGTGCCATGAACTCCCCAGCATCCTTATGGACACTGCTACAGATGCTCCTGCCCTTGCAAACACAATGCCAAGGTCCCCACGCTGCCTTCCCCATGGGCACCAAAAACCCCTCTGCCCTGATACTGCACAGGCAGCAGCACCCAGGAGCCCCGAGAGCCCTGCCACATCCCAGAGGTGCTCGCTCCAAGATGAGTATTTCCTCTATTTAATGCCCATTGCCATTTTTTCAGCATCACAAAGCGGTGTTAGATGTTCCTTCTCCAATTGGGTGACTCAGTCCCCAACCTGCATTTTTCAGCTCAGACCCTTGCAGAAACACACCACGCAGCTTTGCACGGACCGTTTCCGTTCACCTTAATCCCTTCCCCGTCCTATTGCAGCTCATTTCCAGAGGAACCAAAGCCCACGGACGCAGAACCATAACCCTGGCAGTTAAATCCCAGCCCTCAGATAGGCTGGGTGGAAGGGAGACCACAGGGCAGATCCTGTTTAATTAGGGCTCGTAAAACCAGCTCAGTACCGCACCGGAGAGTGGGGCTGATTTGCAGCTGCCTTTAAAAGCCAGCAGGGTTACTGCTTCAGCAGTTTTCCCAGCCAGTTTTATGGATGCAACAATAAAAAAAAAAAAAGTTTGTGAGCCGAGAGCTTTACGGCTGAAACGTCTGATAACGTCACACGCCAGCTTATCGCGGGATCGAGGGAAGGGGAGCAGGGACGCGGACAGGCTGCAGGAGGGACATATATCATCAACACCTATTAAATAAGGATTTTTAAATTTTTTTAAAAATTATTTACTGGGTAGCAATGCTGCCTCCCCCTCCCAAACTCCTCCTGAGCATCACCCAAATGTCTGCATGGTACAGCCCAGTGCACGGTGCTGGGCTAACTGGTGGCTGGTGAGAGCCTCCAGCATGGGCAAGACAATCCAGGGAGGCATTTGGAAAAATGTACTGGTAGAGGAGGGAAATAAGGGGGGGAGAGTAGCACATGAGGTTTCTGGGATAGCAAAATAATCAGAGAATGAAAACCTCCCCCAACGTCTGCACTCAACCAGGGTTTGCCTCTCTGCTTTGCTGGCTGCGGCTTTGGGTAAAAATCTGATGAAGCAAGCTTTCTGCATGAAAAAGGCCAATTAAAAAAAAAGGGAAAAAAAAGAAAAAACAGGGCAAGTGTAAGGAAAAAGAAGAACAGAGCGAGACTGATGAGGTCAGGGCGCTGTTAAGGATGTCAATACCCATCACTCACCAATAACCTTTCCGTAACTCCTGACCCAGCAGCGGCTGTCGCAAAACCGCAGCGAAATTAAAACAGAAATGAAGTAGCACTAGGTCCTGGCGAGAGGAGGCAGCGGCTGACAGGCAAGGTAAGGGCAGAGACAAGAGGGGGCACTGGGGCTGCCAGCCTGTGCTGAAGCATCCCTCTGCGCTCCCGGGAAAAGTGCAAGGGATGCAGGATGCTGCGGGAAGGGTGAGCGGGTCGGATGCGCGCTGCCCGGCGCAGCGGGGTGCAGAGGAAGAGAGGGCACGTGGTTTGGCTGACAGCAGCGGGCTGGTGGGGGTGAGCATCCTCCCTGGGGAGAGGAAGGACGAGGCTGATGGAGCCCCAAGACCTGAGGCTGGCGGAAGGAGAGTGGCTTGTGACAGCTGGTGGGGTTGCAATGCAACCACTCGGTGCTTTGGGGGATTTCAGAGAAAAAAAAAGCCATTTCCTCAGGTTCCAGGTGGGTCTGGAGAACTTGGTGTGGTCCTGCATCCCATCCATCCATAGAGGTAGCAAAAAAAGCTGCAAACCTCCCTCTGGAAGGGTTGGGGCTGCTGCAGCACTGTCCTGCCTCTCCTCCTGCCCCCTGCTTTCCGTGCACATCCAGAGCGTGTTCCAGCTGCGGGCTGACCTTTACAGTACACATCAGAAGGGAAAAGAAGATTTGGAAATGCACAGAAGGGAAAATACGCCTTGTGATGGAAAACAGACTGTGCACAACCCAGCAAGAAAAACAGGGAAGGAAGGGTGTCTGGGCTGGGACCAGTGTCCACTAAAACCAAATCTCCATTTCAATGCCCTCCTGCCCCGCCAGGTCCCAAGGGCAGACCCTGAGTGGTTTGATCCCAAAGCCCATGGGACCAACTTGTCCGCCAAGCACAGCTGCTGTCACCCTCATCACACTCCCCCCAGGCAAGGGGCAAAGCATCAGTCCCCATCAGAGGGGTTGCCCTTGCTGGGAAGCATCCACAAGGTTCATTTGCAAGGACATCTCAGCGATTTAATCCAGGTAGAGATACTGAGGGAGGTAAATTCCCCATGGACCAGACCACGGCCAAGTCTCTCCAGCACTCTCCCATCTCCTGCAGCAGGCAGAGCATCCTTCTCCCTCCCCGTTGCATGGATACCTGCCTTGCTATTCCCCCAGCCTGCTGTTGTGAGCAAAGGAGGACAAGCACATCCCACCCCGTGCCAGCAGCTCTTCGCCGCAGCGGGCACGGATCTCGCCATGAAAAAGCCGCGCAGAGGGAAGGCAATCAGGCGAACCGCGGGAGACGCGCTCGCACACGCCAACAGCAGCAAACCTGCTGGGAACCCACAGATGCGTGCGGATGGCAAGGACGCACGGGCTCCTGGGGTTCACCTTTCTCCGTCACGGCTCTTTCGGCTTTAACTCGGGCCAAGGAGAGGGATCAGCGTGCCCGATCAGCTCAGGCTCCTCTCTGCAAGACGTCCAGAAGCTGAGACAGAGCTGATCCATCTTCCCTGCTGAAAGAGTGTAAACAACTCCGCTGCAGGCTCGGAGTGCAAGAGAGGACACGCAGTTGGAAATTTTAAGGGCCAATTTACTAGGTAATTTACTAAACACACTAATAATTGACATTGCAAGCACCGTACCGCTGTCCCCAGCTCCCTCCTAATACCCGTAGCGAGAGGGAGAGAACAGCTTTCCCCATCCTCGCTGCTCCGCAAAGCCTCCTCTGCCAGCCCCGGTCCCGTTTGCCATCTGGGCAGCCTCGCTCCGCTCCATCCCAACCACCACACCAGCCACCTTGGCCAAAAGCCGCTCTCCTGATTAGTATGCATATTTCCCAGCGCTGATTTCACCTGAGGATCTCTGCGAGGGAAGGGTGTGTTGTAATTACCACCTCTTCCCTGGCTGTAATTAAAGACAAACTGAAGGGAGTTATGCCCAGTCTCATCGTTTTCCCTGAAGCTTTTCCCCGTGCCAAGAAATTCTCTCTGCAAGAAAACTCCCAGCAGTTTCTTGGAAAAAGGCAAGCGGCTCAGACTGGAGTTGCAACCTGGTTTGGATCACAGTCATTAGACCAGGCTTCCCTAGAGAGATGGTGTCTGGGTATCCCCGGGTGGATGGATGTCTGGGGAGAAGCACAGATGACCTGGCTGGACCCCACACCTACAATTTAAGGGACTAAGCCTGGGTGCAGCGAACCCCAGCCCACACATTTATCAGGGACAGCGTCTTTACACGGGTGGAAGTCACACAGTCCATCCTAAGAGACGTTCATCCAACCATCCCAGGTCATCCAACCCCTGCGCATACTGGAGGGACGGGGAACAGGGTCAGAAACACTGTTTTGTCAACATTTAAACTTCCCATAGGAACATCTGGGTTCTGACAAAATCCCTTTTGTGATTTTATTGGCTGTGATTCACTTCTTTTCATTTCCAGGCACCTCTGCTGGTTCTTGGTGGTTTATATTCTCATCTCATTCATGAACGGGACCAGCCAACCCCTCCCTGCCTTCTCCCCGCCACAAAACTCCATTTCCAGGGCAGGAAATCCAATTCAGAATTCAAAACCCTGTTCAAAATTCAAAACCCTATTCAAAAGGAACACAAACCTAGGCAATATTGACGCCGATTCAAAATCAACACGTTCCTGGCCGCTGTTGATAGCGGCTTCTCATGCCACCGCAGCCGGCTGCTCAAAGGACTAGCGAGCACGTTTGCATTTATTTCTGTCCTGCACCTGGCTGGATCTATACATTAGAAAAGAGGGTGAAAATCCAATGAGTGACTCCGGGTGCTCAAAGGCACGGGGGTTTAAAGAGCTCTCTTAACCACTCTCTCAAGAAAAAAACAAACCAAAAACCTCCCGGGCTCTTTAAAGGCATTTCACACTGAGCATCTTCAAACTCCCTCAAAGCTTGTCACTTCCAGCAAACCTGGGTCACAATGTGCAATTAATCATTCACTTGATTAATTTTCCAGGCTGGCACAGATGTTAAGTCAAAGCTCTTGCCCAACTGCTTGGGACTAAGAGGAATGGGACAAATGCTTGGGCAAGAGGGATGAACCCAAACCCTTGGGTGAGACAGATGAACCCAAACGCTTGGGCAAGAGCTGGACTTCACGAATTCCTCTGCTGGGTGTAAATGACCTCACCAAGACATTGCATCACCCATCCCTCCTCCTCCTCCTCCTCTTTATACTCAGCTCTACACTATTATTTCCAATGGACCAGCAAAATGCTCCTTTAAAGGGTTGTTTGGGGTTTTTTTTGGTGGTGGTTTTATTCCTTTTTTTTTTCCATTAGGAGCCATGTTCATTAGCAAAATATCAGAAACCTCTGGGGCAGCTTGTGCTTCTAATTCATTTTCCAAATGTATAATGAGCCAGGACTAAATTTTTTTTTTTAGGGTGAATTTAATTGACCTTTGCATGGCATTAGGCAGATTGGCTTAAAGTCTATTAGAGCGTAATATAACCTGGTGAGATTTTAGGGAAGGTTATTGGAAAAACCTATCGAGTTGGACCACTTTTCCCCCTTCCTCCATGAAGAAAAAGAAGGATGGCTCGAGAATAGAGGGATGAACAGAAGGGGAGAGGGATGAACAGACGGGGTGAGAATTAAAAAGGGAGAAGTGAGGAAAAAGAGTAGGAGGGAGAGAGAGGAGAGCGGTCCAAAGCGACCCTCAGCTGCAGAGCGGTGCGGCGGGCTTGGCTGCTCGGGGACGGGCATCAGCACCCCCAGCCGAGCAGCTGGCCCATTTGCTGGGTGACACGGTGCCAGCTTACACCAGCTGAGGATCAGGCCCTCGGGTGATGGAACACATCCCAGCTTGGCAGGAACGGCTCAAGCTGCTGGTTCCTGCTGGCTCGTGGGGGAACAGGGATGCGCAAGGGCTGGCAGATGTGGGGCTGGGGGGTGCTGTGCTCTGGGTGCCACGAGCCTGCCATCGGCACCCGCTTAAACCCACCCTAGGGAGGAGATGGGTCAGTGATGCTATCCAGGAGCACATGTCAGGCCTCCAGCATTGCTAATAAGGGCTCTCCAGGGGCTGCTGAGAAGCAGCAAAAGGCAAAAGCCACTGAATTTCACCCCCGTGCAGAGGAACAGCACCACAAGCACGCACCACCCTACAAAGCCATGTCCTGGAGCTCGCTTGGGAGCCAAATATACCACAGTGCTACCCCATACGGCACACGGAGGCTCCAAGCACCCCAACAGCCCCATGTATCCACCCAGGAGGTGTTCAGAAAACACCCCATCTCTGCACCAGCCACAGTTTTCCATCCTCTGGGTGCACAACACAGCCTGACCCACCAGCCCCTACTTCGGAGGGGTGTGGGCTGTGCACCCACACACCTCTGTGAGCTCTCAGAGATTTGCATCGCTGAAGTTGCAGCAATCAAAGGCCCCAGGCGAAGCACAGACCATCCCAACCCCCGAAACATTTTGCAATCCCAGCACACCAACCCATTAGGGGTGTTTATGGAGAAGGTTCCCAATGGGACCCAGCCGATGGGAAAATGTGTTTCGCAGTATTTTGAAACATCACTTGTTCTCTGGTGTTTGGGTTTTTTTTTCCTTCCACCCAGCCCCAATAATTTCAGCCGCACCCTGTCCACGCCAGGGTGGGGTATGACACGCCAGACTCACTCCAGCCCACACCATTCCCACCCTGCAATCCTCCCTGAACTCATTCCCCCACGGCTGATGAGGATGCAAAGCCCAGGGACAGGTGAGCAACGTCTCACTGAGAGCCCAGGGCAGGGCAGGACTGAACCCAGCTACCCCTGAGCTCAGCCTGGTGCCCTGATCTCAGACCCATCCTTCCTCCCCAGCCCAAAGCCCCCGCCGTACAGAGCGCTCCGCTGGGATGCTCGGCTCTGTGCCACGGCAGAGAGGCATCTCTCGCTTGCTTTCCCCCCCACTGCGATATAAATGAGATTTCAAGCATCCTGATTTCCAGTTACAAATCCTCTGCCATGCATCAGCCGGTGCTAAACGTGCCTGTTGTGCCGGCGGGTTTTTGCTCACACAAACGCTGGGGTGTGGGATGCTTCTTGCTGCCCTCCCTGCACCAAACCAGCCACAAAAGGGTTAACCGACCTGCTCTCTTTTTTCCAAACTTTGCTGGTTTCTATTCCTCCCCTGAGAGGCTGCAAGCAAGGAAGAGGAGGGTTTCAAACGAGAGCCAGAAAATGAGAGAGAGAGAAAAGGGGAACGTTTCGGCTGGATGCAGTGAACGGAAGGCTTTGTGTTTCCGAAAATTAAGGATGGAAGGGGTCTCTTTGTGCTAAATGCTCCGGACGGATGAAAGTAAAGAGACCTCAGCCAGGCTGGGGAGTTAGGGCGACACTGAGAGCAATTTTTAGCCCTGTTAGATATTAATTTCCCATACATCATCTGCCTGTCCTCTGCCCGTTTGAAGTCCTCAAGGTTCCAGGCTTCAAAGCGCACCACGACTACCATCCGCACAAAGCTCAGGGATCCGTGGGGAGCCGCAGCAGCGGGTTCCAGCCCTGCATCCCAGCAGGACCCCCTCCCCACAATGCCCCCCCATCCACAGCCAGGACCAGCCCGGGGATGCTGAGGCTCGTGCCACCGTGCGGCGAGTTCCTCGGGTCTCTGCTGCGGGAGGGAGCAAGGGGGGGCCAAGCCAGAGCAAATAAAAGCGCTGACCCACTTCGCTGCCCAAAGCCCTCATTAAAGCCCAACCGCGTGTGTGCTGATGCCTGGAAAAGCTGGTGGGGTCACAAACCCCTTCCCTCGCATCCCCATCACTGCTGAAGCACCTTCCAAAAATCAATGGCGCTTTGTTGGGTTGCATCAGCTCACGAGGATAAGGGCAGTTATTGTTTCAGCCGCGGAAAGGCTGAATGCACCACAAAGGAGGCCCTTTGCCTGACTCAGAGCGGGCAGCCTGCAAATATTTGGGGGTTTTCCAGCATGATTTGGCTTCGACAAGAGGCTTCTGTCCTCTAGCAGGATGCCCGGGCTCACGGCGGTGCCAGAGTCCCCCCTCACCTGTCCCCGCTGGGAAAAGCATCTCCACACCCCCACCTAAGGCTTTGCAGCAATGTAGGAACAGCAGCAAGGACACGGGGAGGCAGGCAGAGGTATTCCCAGTTTGAGCGATGGGGAGGATGCAGAGCCCAGTCTGAACCAGAGCCAGCCCACCAAAGCCCCACCATCTGCCTGCTGCAAAGTGAAACAAGCTGAGGTTACTGGATTGAAATAGCAAGTGCATCAATATCCAGCAAAACAAACAGCAGTCATAATTAATAAATTTACAAAAAAAATAGCCTTTCCTTTATCCTCCTGCACTTTGCAAGCCACGGTGCTCAGGGCACATCACACACCGGAGTAACAACTAATTATAAGTACCAATTAACGATGATAATGAACTAATCTACCTCGGAAAGCTGACTCCCATTAATTTTCTCCTGCTGTAAATAAGGTGGAGCAGTGGCACCGGCCACAGGGACCGGCATGGGTCCACCCTGCCCTGTGTTACCAACCCACACAGCAGCAGGGGACGGGGACATCCCCGCACCCCAGGACCCTCCTGCAGCAGCGAGTTCCCCAGCTCAATACAAAACCCACAAGCTCTTTGGGGTGAAACAGAAGCAAAGCAGCACTGCAAAGACTTGATTTATCTCCTCCTTCAAACGACTGAAACCAAAGCAAAGATTTCATTTCGTAATACCAAAAAAAAAAAACCAACCCACAAAGGGGGTGAAGGAGGACATCGTGGATGGAGATGCTGAGAAGCAGCATTTTCCCCTCCTAGACCGTGACTCAGAAAAGCACGTGGGCTGATGTCTAAGGCAGCGGTTCAGCCGCAGCCTGACTGATGAAGCACTCCAGGCTCGCCCTCCATCGCTCCTCCTGACTCACAGCCCGCATCCCGCTCTCCACTCATCCCGCACAAGGCTGCGGATGCCACTTGGCTGACCCGCTCCTCCGTTAATCCTCGGGGAGAGCAGCGATAACGATGCCAACGCATCGCTCCGGTGCTGCCGAGCCGCGATGAGCACACTCCGCTTTCTGGCTCCGCACCCTGCTTTCCATTGCAGAACAACCCGGCCGATGCATCGCATCAGCTGGGATGGCGACCAAGCCCTGCAACGCTCCCCTCCATCCTTGCAGAGAGCAGAACTTGGTCAGAAATGCAAAATTTGTGGGCTGCAAAGACAGAAAAGCAAAAATTCCGCATGCCAGAGCGGGGTCAAAAGACCCTCGTGCCCCTCCGGCAGGATTTTCCCAGCAACAAGATGTGCTGCAAAGCACAGAGCTGGCACCAAGGGGTGAGCAAGGCTTGGAGGATTGGGGGTTTTTTTTGTTGTTGTTTTTTGACTGATGGTGTGTTTGCTAGAAAATGTCATTTTCAAGAACCGAAACTATCTGTGCATTCAAGTCAGGTTTAGCGAACAGTTTTTCGCAGAAAATAAATAGAACAGGGAGAGGAGGGAGCTGAAAAGAAGTCAAAACATCTCGCGGTGATGTTCCTCGTGTGTTAGGTTTCAATCTCTCACTTGAAATGTCATTGTCATTCCAAAAATTTGACATTATCTAAAGGTTAAAAAAAGGCTATGTAACCAAAGCATATGGGTTTACTTTCAGGTTTGCATAAACTGTTTCATTACGACTTGACAGAAACAGTGATTTTACGCCATTAAAAAAAAAAAAAAAAGAAAACAAAACAAAGCCCTCCCTGCTTTTCTCCAAGGTGACCCCAAGCCTATGTTATTTCTTTGGTCTGGCCACCAACCAAGCTGTGAAAAATCATTTTTAAAAGCCACTATTCACCCAATATTTAGCACAGAGCACCGCTGAGGTTTGATGAGCACATGGAGAGATTCCCAGGGGACGGGATCTTTCGGAGCAGGGTAGGTGTGCAGACCCACTGTCAGAGGGGGGAAAAAAAAGTAAAAAACCAAACCAAAAACCTAGAATAACCAGTGTGAGTCCTTATGGCACTAACAGAGAGTGCTAAAACCCATGAACACAGGAAAAGAACCATGGATGAAACATGACAAAAACAGTAGTCCAGGGAATATAAATTTTCGCATCCTGGTGTGGACCCTGAATCCTGGGAACCACCAGCTCCCACAGATTTAATCCAATGATAATTATAATCATAGAATTATTAGGGTTGGAAAAGACCTCAAGGAATGCTGCACTACCTTGGAAATCTGAACAAACACACCCTACCCCAGGGCAGAAGAAGCCCTTTCATCCAGCCTCTGAAAGAACTGGCCCAAGCCCTGATTTTCCTAAATTTCCCCCTGGGCTGATGTAAGTGGTTTGAGCAGCCAGAGTACCAGCAACATTTCTCATCTGGATGTCAACTCTGCAGAAGTTCCTTTTCTTTCTTTTAAATTCTTCTATTGTTTTAATTTTTTTTGTATTTGTTTATTTTTCTTTTTAAACAAAGCTTCAGGATCCTCAGGAAAAGGATGCGTGTTTCCTATTCTGCGCTTGGATGATTCTCAGCCCCCTGACAGGGAATCCAGAGGTGCTCACAAAATACAAACGGATAATTAATCACCATAATTGGGGACTGGGTGGGTTTTATTCACTTCCATCTTCTCTATGATGTTTTTTTTTTCAAAAGAAAGGGGAGGTGGGGAAATCTAGTAGAGAAGAGAAGAAAACCTGTAAGCCTCAATGGGCTGCACGGATTTATAAAGAATTAGTTTAGTCCTGAGGACCTTGTGCCACTGGAGTCCAACCCAACTCCATTCGTGGCTTTATGATGTTTTCAAGCCCCCTCAATGCAATTATTTCCTTGTCTCCCTCCAGCCCGTCCATTCTTCTCTATAATAATATGTTTTCTGAAACTCCTTTCCATAAACAACTAGAGCAGGCAGCGAGAAACCTCATTGTTATTGATATCATGTCACATCACCGGCGAAACGGCCGCTGGAAAATGGACTGTGAATGGAGACAGTTTCAATTTAAAAACACCCCGACCTTCTACATCATTTCCAGATAAATCACACTAATGCGCAGTGACGTCACACTGAGAAATTCAACCCTGACGGGGCCGGCGACTGGGATCTTGCTGTGGATCCCAGACTGGTTCCCAGAGGGGTTTTGCTTGCCCTTCACCCCCCAAAGCATCATGCTGGGGGTTCGGGTCCACCCTTCTCATGATGATGGGGAAAACCACTGCGGTTGCATGGTGTAACCGGCAGTTTCAGTATCACACACCACGTGCGTGAGATGCACTGAAGTCACAGAAGCAGCGTTTGCAGCGATGCTCACTCAGCGCAGGACTGCACAGTGGATTGCTAGAGAGGGGTTTTCTAGATTTCTAGCTCAAGCCACACTGGTGTTGTCTTTGCACTCAAGCACTTGGGTCATAGTCACTTGGTCAATGAAGACAGACCAGCTATGGTGCTGGCGACGGCAGGCGTGGAGTAATAACTTGCTATGCCTTCTAGCTATACCCAAATCTACATCTGACCCCACACCTGCCCCAAAGATCATAGATGTCTCTAAAAAATTCAGTTATAGCTTGAATGACCCCAAACCTTCAAAAGAAATCCATACGATGAGGACTATGGACTCAGCCTATTCATAGATTCAAGAACAAAGGTTTCATATTAAAAAAAATCAAAAGAGAAAATTACTTATTTGCCACTAGAAAGAATAAAAATAAAAATAAAAACATGCCCCAACACACCTAGGAGCAGCCCCACAGGGCGAGCCTACTGATCCCGGCAGCCCTGCTTCCTTCCTCATCCCCCTGTTTGTTTTGACATCCCTGCAATAGGAGCAGCTAGGCAGTGTACTTGCTCAGGGACCAGATTTTTATCCTCCTAACCATGGTCCGGGACCAAGACATGGAAGCATTTACTGGTCCAGAAAGCATTTGTACTGTTCAGTAACTAAGCACCTTTGAAATACTCTTTTCCACTTGATTGTAGGAGCTGATAGCTCACGAGCCGCTAGCTAGAGATTGATGCTTCATATGTTTGAAAGTTAAAGCTCCAAGAAGAGTATATAGCGCTGGGTTTCTAGCTCTAGTGGTTTTCATAACACCCGGCAGCAATATCATGTCAGAACAGCAGCTGCAAAATCTGGTCTTCAATTATTGCCAACTTGGAGTTGAAGGAGAGCTAAAGCCAGGGGTTGGGTGCAACCTGTTGTGAAGTGCAGCTCCTGCCAGGGCTCCCTGTTCCTCCTCCCATCTATATTTCAGGAGCAGCCAGGTGTCTGCACCGGATTAGAGACTGCAGAGGTCAAAGGGGTGCGTTGCTAGAGGCATCCCCTGCCACACACGGCTGAAATAGATGGGATAAATGGTAGGGATGAACAAAACCTTATTGCTTCAGTCAAAGGGAACTTCCAGCCCTTGCCCCCCACCTTTCACAGCCCAGGTTGTGCAAAACCCCACAGCAAAAAGTTCCTTTTAATGTCACACGAGCGACCTGTGCAGAGTATTAAAGCAGGGGATCAGGATATGTTAATGCAATCACTTCTGCAAACAAAATGAATCCTTGCCAAGCCCTGGAGCCAGCAGCTTCCCCTTCTCCTGCAGGGACTCGTGTTGGGCGAGCACCGAGTTCCCTCAAGGCACGGGGGAATTTCATACTCCGGCGATATAAAAGATGAGGTTTGAGCACATAGGGAAGCTACGTAAGGACACAAGAGAAAGGCCATGATGAGTTTCCATCAATCCACAACGTCAAAGGCCAGAAGAGACAATCAAACCCGACAGCCCGAAGATGCCACGCTGCACAGCTCCACCCTGTAAGCCCCGGAGCAAACAGACGGATTATTCCCTTGCGCTCGGGCAAACATCATCCAACTCTCTAACTTCTTGCTGATGCAACGGAGAGGTTTGAGCAGAACAATCAGTCTTGCTTAAAAGACTTCAGGTGATGATGAATTTACCATTTCCCCCACATAATCAAGGGATAGCTTGGTTTGCATCTGCCTTCCGTTCCACCAAGTTCAAAAGATGTATCACACAAACCAGCCTGGATTTAGGTCATGTATCACCGACATCTCCATCGAAAGAGTAAGGTTCTGCCACCACCTACCACCAAAACTCCTCTTCCTCCAAACCACCTCGCAGTGCCCAGGACAGAAGCCATCCCAGCCTGGGGTCAGGGAAGGGGACACGTCCCCACGCTGCCTTGACACCAGTCTCCAGCCTGGGAAGCTGGGGAGAACCTCCACCTGCTTCTGGACACCTCCATGCCGGTAAGAGATGGGGCAAAATACCCAAAAACCTGCCGCAATGGTCAGCTCTGACCCAAAGCATCCTCTGGGTCCCATCTAGGGGGGAGGAAGAGGAGGGAACTTGGTCAAAATAAATAAATAAAAAACCAATCTCCATTTGGAGGCACTAAATCCCCATTCCTTTCCAGATGGCTGGGAGATTTCTCCCAGGTGGTAAATATATTATTAAGAACTCATTTCACCGTGAAATTGACTATTCAAAACACAGACAGAAGTTAATATATTAGGACAACCTGTCTGAAAAACTCACGTTAGAGGGAATTTATTTTTGTTTAATATACAAAGCGGCACTACACACATGGCTTTCCTCAAGCTGCACCCCAGCAGGAACACGCGTTCGTACATTGGGGCGGTCTGCTACAAGACCAAGGTCACCGGAGAAAGTCACCGTCACCGTCAAGGACATGGGCATGGGGAAGCGGTACCCGTGCCTTGGCTGGGATGCTTCTCTAGCTCTCCTGCAGTTGAGCCTAAACTTCCTCCCAGTTTAGATGAAGCCTACACCTTGAAGCTCTTTTCATTTACATACCAAATGCAAAGTCTTTGAGAAGACTGGAAGCTACCCTTACTAACTGCACAATTATTTCTTATTAACCGCTGTCTCATAAGAAGAAGCCTAAACTAATGTGTTTGCTAGAGCATTTTCTAGTTGAGTCAATTGTTTTGATTCGGCTAATTACTTAAGAGTAGCCCAGACATTTTTGGGGGGAGCAGCATAATTTTGCAAATCAATGAGCCTCAAAGGAACGACAAATACGCTGCATTGTTTAATTTGCCTCAACAGCCTGTGAAGGAGCTTCAGCTTTCTTTTGGTGTCAGATCTGCCTGGGGGAAGGTCAAAGAGGGTGACCTTTTTCTTCCTGCTTAATAGGAAAGGATGAGAGTCTGACTGCTGGACACACGCAGACTTCAGAGTCTGTCTTCATTATAAGCTACACATCTCCCAAGTCCTAGCCCTTGTGGAAAAGCACGGATGGAAGAAACCTCTGCACGTCGTGGGTCTATTAGACTCTAACTTCCTTCAATTTAATTCAGCTGCTAATTAACTCACTTGCAGCTAAATGCCTACATCTAGAATAAAGTGAACTCTTAGCAGACCTTTGGTCCGGGACACACGGCTCGACAGCTACCCCAGCTGAACCTGGTGGCAGCTGTAGCCGGTGAGCCAGGAGAAAAGATCTTCAAAGAAATGCTCCAGCATCCCAGCACTGGGTATGTCCTCTTCTGCAGTGTTGGGGGGGAGCCTGGGCGCGTGTTAGCCTGGACAGACATAAAACAGGTTGTACAAGCTGTCCTTGCAGAAGGGAAACTGGTGGGGAAGCGTAGAGATCCAATAGATAACACACGTGAAGGGAAAGAGTTATCCCACTCTGGAAGAAGCTGGACATTTCAAAGAACCACCACCTTTCCTAGACCTTGGAAAAATTCCATATAGAGAAATACAAACACCCCCCTGCCATGCCTACTGAACCAGCCCCATTTATCAGGAGCGATCTCTAAAATCCAGTTTAGCCTTCCTGCTCAGACCTAGAGCAGAAAACCCATTTGAAACATAAAAAAGACAGTTAAAAAAAATCACAGTCTCTCTTGGCAACTAAATATCTCAGCTATCAGGCTACAGACTTGGCCTCTGGCTCTTTCTCTCAGTCTCTTCTCTGAGCCATTCTGCTGCAGATAAATAATTAAACACGCCTTGGAACAGGGACCTGAACACACGTCTCCTCCATCCCGGCCGAGCGCCCTAGCTGATGGGCTATAAAATCTCTGCTGGCCCAACAAATATTTATTCATGCGAAATGGAACAGCTTTGATGAAAGACAGAGCCATACTCTATTCTTTTGCTCTTCAGAGAACTCACCCAGCAGCAAACACTGACAACGGGGACAGGAGGTTTTGTTGGCCCAACTCAAAATCTTTTCATCTCTTGGCTGAACTCATCATCCTTCCAAACTCAACCATCCAAGTAAAAATAACTGTAATAATCGCAACGGCAATTTTTATTAATGAAATATAAAATGCTTTGGGTGAGGAAAATATCCCCCCTAAGGTGCTCTAACTCAGCTCCTTGGACTACTGAACATCAACAGTTGGTGGCCTCCTCCAATGACAGTCAGGGCCACCCAACTGATCGCAAACTCCACCTTGAGGATGCTACAAGACACCTGGTCCTTTAGAAAGCCCAGCAAATCAACTCCTAGACAGAATTTCCCTTTCTCAGCCCTCTTAGTTTGGATTCTCTTCCATCTCCCTTCTCCGTTGGAATAAGCGATCATTAATCCCATCAAAGGAAATGAGAGTTTCGCTCACATATAGGAACACATCTGAAGCTCCTGCAAGAAGTAACACATTACCTTGATACCCTGACATTGTGAAAAATTGTTCTGGGGAACGTGTCTTGCTTTTCTTCTTTTTGTCAGTTATTCATTCAAGGCACCCAAACCAGCTGTTAGGAGTGGCTGGCATTTGCTTTACAAAGGCAGCAATGGGAAGAAAAAAAAAATAAGAAAAGCTTCCTCTGTGCATACATTCCTTCTACAAATCTGAGTGCTAATAGTATTTGACATGTTGGTAATTTGGGGTTTTTACCATAATTCATTTAGTGTGGTTCTGCTTTATTATTGTACATTTTACACAGTGATGCACAGAAAACGTTGTGGAGTTTTTTTCCCCCCTCCTTAAACAATTTTATTCCTTCTAGAAATCACTCATTCATGCTAGCCACATTCCAGGCTAGCGACGGAGGGAAGAAAAAAACAGAAATCAAACTGAAAATAGGCAGCGAGAGAAGAGAAAATAAATGAAAAGAAAGGAAAAAAAGACAATAGAAAGAGAAAATAAGCCAAGAAATTATGCAAATAGAAGAAAACAAAGCTAAGAGCCGTAAGGACAGAGAGGGGAGCCAGTTCCTTGTGTTTTGGGGGATCACATCCTACTTCTACCCAAGCACTGGAGCAGAGGGGAATCTAGCTGATTAAGACCCATTTGTATTTATTTTCCATGGAGCTGAGCTACTCTTTAGCTCAGCAACTGAATTTCTTTCCCATGCTTGTGTGACATTAGACAGGATGTTCTTCTGGAAATCTCCACAGTCTGAAAAAAGCCGGGCAGAAAATAACTCTTCCTACTCTATAAAAATTTTGCCCTTTCCAGGGAAGGGAAGGAGGGGGGAAAGAAGCCCTAAAAATTCACAACCCAAAGTTCTCAAATTATTTAAAATTCAAGAACAAATGGGGCCAAAGTCAAGACGATTTTTTAAAATCCAACCTTTTTTGCTTATTAACTAGAAGAAAGAAAATCAGCCACACCTCAATTTTACATTTTGAGCCAGAAAAACACTTTTTTACCTTAAGAAAGAAATAATTCTATCTTGGGATAAACGGATGGACAAGAGACAACCAGAGTCAACACAGGCGGATGACCAGCAATGGGAGACCTGGTTAATCCACCCAACCTCTTGCGACGGAAAGGAGCCACTTTGCTCCCAACCATCGCTGATGCTATTAAGTCTCTTCAAAGACTTCAAGCTGCCCACAATCCCCCGTTAGTTAATACGGAAAGCAAGAGATTCAACAATTGTTTTCGCTCAGGCTGCCTTGTAAAGGCTCCGTCGCTCGGCAATGAAACAAAAGGGGACTAATAACACCCCGCGCAGCAAAAGCAAGTGCCAAGGAAGAGACAGAAATCAATTATCTGGGTGAAATTCAAAGGGAGAGGAAGTGGCAAACACGTACACATCAGCAAACAGCACGCATAATCCCATTACCACAGACGCCGTCTCCCTTGCGGGAGAGTGCCAAGCCAGGGAGAAAGATGATAATTAAAATAAACAAACAAAAAAAAGTAGCCTCAACTTCACGTCCCCATGGACAAGGGATGGCGGGGCAGCTGGCTGCCAGCAGGACGTGGCAGAGGGCAAAAAGGGGGATCAGGGCCCTGGGGGGAGAATTTCCTAGGGGTGAGGGGGTGGTGGGTTGCTGTAGGCTCAGGAAAACCACCCTTCCCTCTCGCCAGATGCTTCCAAAGGGCAGCAGCACCCAAAGGATGGTTAAATCACAACATCTTTAATGCAAAACCTGCCAAAATGCAACACGGCAAAAGGCTGGAGCAGAGCCCGAGGAGGGATGTGTTGCTGCTCCCCATGGCAGGGACCAACCTTCCGGCATCCTCTAGGATGCTCTAGGGATGCTGGGCTGGTACCCTGACAAACACACGGCCATCACCCAGGTCTCCCCTAAACGTCTCTGCTCTCTTGGTTGATTTTGACACAGTTAGACCCTCTAAAACCCAGCAAATTGCAGCTGCAATCCCAGAGCATCCCATCCACTGGGGTTAGGCAGCCCTGAGCGCATCCAAGTATTTGGTACCCCACAAAACCCTGGAGGAAGGTACAGGGGAGAGCAAGGGGATGGCTACAGAGCTCCAGCAAGCAACCAAGCTCCAGAGGCCCCCCTCAAGACCCTACATACACAAAAATCTCTGTTTTTCAGCACTGATGCTGTATATGAGGCGCTTCCAGCGATTTCACCAATGCTCTTGCCCTGGAGGCAGATTCAAGGAGCCACGAAGGGGAATTGCAAGAAAATAGCAAACCAGCATCAACGCTTTTCTATTCCCTTGTCATTTCTTAATGCTTGGGGCTATGTGGGGACAGACATGACCCTTGCAGTTCTCCCACAGGAGATGACATTTCAAATACTGGTGACCCTCTATTTTATCTCGGGAACCCATCTGGGCAAGGACTGGTTTGGCATAATTGTTTGTGCAGCCCCCATCACAGCTTCCCAGATAAAATTTATTACTCCAGTGTAACTCTCTATTACTTTTTTCCCTGAGCATCTGCCACTGGCAGCTTTCGGAGATAGGACACTGCTGATCTCGTACTGCAATCCCTATTTCTGCTCTGAAAAGGGTTTTTTCCTCTGGAGCCTGGGAGAGTTAATGGAAAAGGGATTCACATCATCTTCCAAGGATTTGAGATCAGAACCAAAAAGAGCTCAGGAAGTCAAAAAAGTCCAAATCCTTCTCCCCTCACCCCCACAACTGCTCTCCCTAACAGAGTACCCTTCCCCTCCGACTCTGGCTCAGATATACGGCGATTCTATAATTCATACACTGTCTCCAAAGATGACAGAGCCCCTCATAAATTAAAAAAAAAAAAGTCCTTTGCAAGGATGGTTTTAACACAAGGCTTTTCATTTAAGGAAAGAGCAATTCAAGTTAATTCCTGGAAATACTGTCCTTTGCCTGCTCTGCTCGGTCCATCTGTCCTGGGAGCATCAGCAGGCAGGGACAGGGATGGAGAGTGAATCTGCAGCACGCTGGGACCTGCGACACATCCCCACGAAGGAGGTGAGATTAAAATACAGTCACTTAATCCCCTGCAAAGCCTTTTAAGCGTTTATATCAGGGTCAGCTCACTTGGTGCTTAGTCAACCTGCCTCTGAAAAACATCCCAATTTAAACCCTTCTGCTGAGTGCCAAGCAGGCTGGAATGAGGGACAGGATCGAAGGTGACAGGGACCAAGCGGATGGAGGTAAATGCCGTGTAAGTAACCCTCATTAGGGAACAAGAACCGCTTTCCCACCCATTCCCTCCCACTTGCTCCCAGCTCCTTCCCAGAACCAGCCCCAGCAGCTGCAGAGGGAGATTTTCTCTTCCCCTGCTTCTCAGTCCTCAAAATTTCTTCTGCAAGAGATAACTGGGAGGACTTAGCCCAGGGGTGAGTCCATCAGCTTCAAGGGATTCATTTGCACCAGAGACGGGGATCCTGCCTGGGCTGGGGCACAGCAGATAGGCTTTAAGCTGGAGAGGTTTGCAGGAGAGCTAAATCCTCATAAAACCATCCTAAACCGGGGCTTTCTGCCGCTCGGACTCCTGCAGCCCTTCCAGCGACGATGCATTTGCACCCCGAAGCAAAAGGCTTCCCTCTCCTAATGACCTTCCCCAGCTCCTTACAAGCAGCTCACCACATCTCAGCGACATTATCCTACAGAAATAAGGCGAGGATCTCCTTACGGAGCACAACCGGGAATGTTAAGGGCTCGCAGCAGGCGTAATGAAAACAAAACATCCTTTGACAGTTTATTTAGGCTAGGCTCTCTGCTCTGCCACATCCAGTTTGGATCATCCCAGCAGCCCATTTTTTTCTTTTCTTCCCCTCCCTTAAGTCAATCAAAATCAGGAGGGAGATCCTGAGCTACAAAAGCAACTTCTCCACCAGCCCTGCTCTCGACACACAGCATTGGTGACGGGAGTGTGCCAACAGCTGGGGCACTGGAAACCCAGCCCGGTGCCACGGGACGGGCTGAGCCCCAGGCTGAGCTTTCCGGAGCAAGCTCAGCTGAGCCCACGTGCCAGCATGAACCCAGCTCTGCAACTAACTGGATTCACCGGGAGTTCATCTCCCCAAGGATGTCGGAGTAGCACAAACTATTTTTCCCTGAGCCAAGAGCTGATAACACCGCACAGAGCTGTCTATTTTGCAAAGGCATACTGTGCACGTAATTATCACCATAAGCACAAGTGTACATACACACTCCAACACACAGAGACATACATTCAGTTTGCAAGGTCCAGATGATCCTACAGCTGTATTTTAATATTTCAATACCAGGGTCAGAGTGAATCTCACTGTCTCCCTCTTATCTTCCCTCCACATACCAGCGCTGTCAATGCCATCGGCAATTTTACATGTAAATGAGCCCATCCATCACTCCCTGCTCCGCAGCACCTCACTTTCCAAGACTACCATGGAGTTACACCATTAAATCTCCCGGCTTTACAATATACATCATGACATATTTGACATCAATCAGCTGTGTCAGGCCGCTCACTGTAAACCATAAACTTGCTCTGCATCCCAGCTCCGTGCACAGTGATTAAAACCTCCTCAGCCTGGCTTCCCGATTCCGGCGATAAATGAGGATGCCTTCCCTTCCGACTCAACGCTCACCCATCCTCCCCCGAATCCCCCACCCAGGCCAGAACTCTTCCCAAGTTATCCATTGGCACAGTTCACCCCCGTGTCCCGCTCTCAGGTCTTCCCCATCTACCATTTCTGGACCGCCTCGTCCATTCATTCACCCTTCTGACAGCATCTATTTTTGTCTTTCTGGAGTGGGAAACTCGGGAAGAAGAATTTAGTTGGGCAAGTCTAGACTTCAGTGTCTGTTCTGGGGACTTATTTTTTGTTAACGTGCCTGAAACTGCAGAAATTCAATATTTCCACATGCTATGTTGTATTGCGTGCACGCACTTGTCCTTCGGTCGTTGGAAAACAACGCTTCTCAGAACAACTGATCTTGCTAGTAGCTCCAGCTCAAGATTGAAACCATTTGGGAAGGTGTCATCACAACACTAAAAAAACCCACAAACTGTAGCAAAATCACATCACCACCTAAGACAAGTTTTTCGGATGAGTTTCTCCTAAGTTAGGAAATTGAGCCATTCATGGGAAAGAAAAAAAATTGAATGCATTAAGTCACAAACAAGGACATTATTACTTTCCAGCCAACTTATCTTGCTAGAATTTCCTTCAGCATCTAATTATTGCTGTTTCTTGCATCAGAGAAGCCACAACTTATTGCCTCCCTCTGCACATCCCCGTGAGAGCCAGGGACAGGAGCCCCATTAGGATGTGCAGCATCTACAACAGACTCCTGTGGCTTGGACCATCACTTGGGACCTTTGTCACCACGTCACCTCCTGGGCACCTGAAGATAGAAGGGGCACGAGGGCTAGCTCAGGGATTATGTTGTTCCTTATCTAGTGCCTTGTAAACAACCTGAGATGAGGCATGGAAATCATGGGGGAAACCAGACAGACAGGAGAGGGGGGAAAAAGTTAGCAGCTGGCTTTCATTCTTGGGACATCCACAGAGAAATGATCCCTTCTTCACCGCAAGATGAATGGGCAGCTGTGCAGGTTATGAGGGAGGTTTTATTGCAGATCAATAAATCTGTGTCACAGACCCCATCTGGAGGGAGTTTTAATTTAAAGAAAAGAGTGATGAATGTCGAAAGACAATAAATCAAAAAGTTGTGAAACCCCATCAGCATTAACCTTCTATCAATGCAAACACAGGCTCTGAGGTACGTGGGGACAAGAGTTTCTGGTCCCACGGACATGGGTGTCAGGGCTACACACAACAGGAGCATCAGCAGGGATCAAGGAGGCACAAGAAATCCAGGATTTATTGCTGAGGTGCTATCGGAGATCAGTGGGTGTCAGGAGGAGACAGCTCTCTCAGATCCCAATCGGAAAGCAAGCTAGACAAAAAAAAAAAAAAATAGACCAGGGAGAGTTCACAGGAACAAACTTGAGACGGGACTGACAGCAAGAGGGGAATATCAGATTATCTCCGATCTCTCTGCTCAAAACACAAGGGAAAAAACCTTCCTTGCAAAGCTCTCCTTTTCATCACGCAGCTTTCTCCATCTGCTAGGAAACAGCTCTGGAAAGGAGTCAGCTGCGGGGACAATGGTGCAGCTCCAGCTCAGACACATCCACAACCCAAACCTGGTCCAAGACACCGATGAGGGAGGCTGTATGAATGCCAGAAACCTTCCGAGAGAGGTTGTGGAGGAATTCGCAGAACCAGAGGTGGGGATTCCCAGGGACTCCGCGTCAGGTGGGGATCAGACCTGGAGAGCTGGAGATGAGCCTCTCACCAACGTTCACGTTCCCACATCGCAACGAGCTCGGTACTGCAAAAAGGACCCTGGGTAACCGCACACACCACCTCGTCCCACTGCCTTCCCCTGGCCCCGTGGGCTAAAACTACAACATCACCCCACGTACCGGAGCTGGAGAACACGGCTATTGCCCACACTAGGAAAACCCGCTTGAAGGAAAGGCAAGAGCCCTTGGTCTGGGTGACCACAGTTATTTTGGGGGTGATGGGTGATTTGGGGTGCTCTTAGGACAATTTACAGAGATCTGATTTTTCACAGAGCGGGTGCTGGGAGCACACCAGCCATCTCCCTTAACTGGGAGGTTTCTGAACATCTTAAACACACCAGTTGCTTTGAAGTTTTGGACATCTGCACTTATTCTAAATTCCTGAGCCACGCTATTAATCTTATCTTCCATTAGAAAAACGAGAGCTTTTTAAAAATCCAATTTACTTTCCACCATATACACTTCACGTTAACTTTATTTTTCACGTTACTCAGCTTGAACTAAGCAATAATCATTTCCAGATTAATGATGATAATTTCAAACACTTTCAGAGCAGGCATCTTAATATCCTCTCTGACCAGCGGAGAATTTCCTGTTCTACAACAAGATTACATTTAGGAAGATTAAACGCGTTGCTGTTTTGCTGCCGGCGGTGGTGATACCGACTTCACGACAGACTCTCAGCACCACACTCCATCCAGGACAAGCCCAGGAATGCAAAAAAATTAAGGTTTTTTTGTGGGGTTTTTTTTTCCCCCTCTAAAAATAAATGCAATTAAATTTTAAAGGTATGCTCCTGTAGTAGGTTCTGGAAAGAAAAATACAATCCTGTGCTGCACTGTGCTCTGGCACTGGACTCAAATGCCACTTTTTATCCCTAATCTCATTAATTTAACCCCCAAAAAATTGTTTTCCTACTAAAATGCTGGCTAGTTCACCAGGCTGTCGGAGCAAAGGAAAAACCAGGTTTAGATGTTGGATTCAGTTGATGGAGCTGGATAAGTGCTGTCAGCTCCGTCCTGCAAAGGGGAAACTGAGGCCAGGCGAGGAGATGCTGCTGCTTAATTGATGCTGAAATTGAAAAGAGAAATTACATCTCGGAGGATCTAGACAAGCCAGCTGAAAGGGTGTCAACCCAGGGGGCTGATGTTGGTGAGATGAGAAAAATCCTACTACTGTATTCAGCCCCGCTTCTAATGAATTCGGCTTCCTTTATAAAGACAAATACTATAATATGAGAGGATATTTCACATGGGCTCTCAAGGGCTTTTTATGGGCTTTGAGCCACCAAAACAAAAGAGAGAGCCCAGCAGGCACTTCAGCAGCAAAAGGCAAAGCGATGGAGCTGATGGAAAACATGGACCAGTCTAGACGCCAGTGATGCTCCGTCAATTCAGGAGATGACAGGAGAAGGAAACAGAAGGGATAAATGGAAAACCAGCAAATATGCCACCAGAAAGACATGAAGGAGCTCCCTGCATTGAAATGACACCAAGCTGTTGCTGATTTTCCTGCCTTGGAGAACCACACCACGGCCACCACCAAACCCCCGCCTCTCTCACGCACTTTCCCACTTTCCTTCTTCAGGTCAAACCACAGCACACTAACTCCAACACAATGTGCTTTCAGGCACAGAGAAGGAAAACGGGTCAGGAATTCACCAACCTTCGCTAACGCCTTGTACATCACTGTAACTCACTGAGCTGATGATGCTCCTGGCCCCTGAGGGTTTAAGCCCGAGTTCTCAAGGCAGCGATGCTTTCCTGAGAAATAGCTCAGAATGCCTGGAGCCATTCAGCACAGGATTGCTTTAAAAATAAATTCAATTAAAAGAAAAAACAACCACCAAATCCTTCCTTCCATCAGATGTGAATAAGCAATACTAAGGCAGAAGAACTACATGATAAAAAAAATTTGCCTTTCGCCAAAGACATTTGCTCCCATCACAATCCCCTTCATCCGAAGTGTCACTTTTTAATCGAGGCTCCTTTGGGACCCCAACCCCTCCATAGCCCAACGTCTCCTCCCAGTATGAGAAAGAAAAGTTTTTTTTCCCCTGCTCAAACCCCAAGCCTTTGACAGAGAGACAGAAAGGAGAGCCAGAGCGACTATCAGCACATCAGCTTTTTGGGTCACCATTAAAAAGGATCGTGTTGAAAGGAGGTCAGATAAATATTTAACATGGTTATTAATATCTGCTCCTAATTTCATTCCCCCTTCTCCCCCCCGACAGCTCCTCCCATTACTCTTCTTCTCTCCATTTTACGCCGTTGATCCCTTTTAAGAAGGTCAGTCGGGATCATAGGATGGCGCTGGCTGGGAAAGGGGGGGCAGAAAGAGATAGCTGCAACCTTCCTCCTGGGGAGCACGGCCCGAATTAGGCTGGTGATGGATACCGAGGCGCCGACGGTACCCTTGGGCATCTCCTCCCAAGAGCACACTGGTGTTCGATTGCTGCTTCAACGGGCGATTTAGTGGTGCAAAAAAGTGATGCACCACACCCTTAGAGATACAGGAATGCCAAAGGCTCGTGCAGAATTGCTGACAGATCCCCTAGAGCCAAGAGGGGGCACGTTATTCCAGCTAAAAGGGCACCTGCCTGCCCCAAAAACCTCACGCACCAGCAGAAAAACAAAGCAGACGTCACAAACCATCTCTTCCCCCACGGCTACCAGCTCTGTTTATACGTGGCCAAACCCACAGAAGTGTGGTTTTTCCCTGGGGGAAAACAGGATCAGGTCCCACTTGCCTCCTTCCTGAGCCACCCCTGCCCAGGGAAGGCAGGTCTGAGCTGCTGGGACCCGAGGTATGCACCGCCTGTGCTGATCTGGGAACTTCACAGCTACGTATCATGCCTTTTTTTTCCTTTTTTTTAAGCCTTATTTACAGATTTCACAACACACACCTGTAGGCTATACTCCTCCGCATTTTACTTGCTGTCCTATACTGCCATCATTCCTTAAAACAATATTCCTTCAGGGAGAAAAAGAGGAGCACCTCGTCCAATTTTCCTACACGAACAGCCCAAGCAAGTGCTTGGGGGTCTTTGGTGGCCTGCCACCATTGCCCACATCCCTCCCACAGCCCCTTCCCTCCCTGCAGAGGATGCCAACAGCTCCTCATCCCCTCCGTACGCCCAGAAACTCATTTCTCCTGCAGTCCGCTGGCTGCCTCTGAAAATTTACAGCTCAGCCGAACCCAGGCAAAACAACCACCAGATTAATAATCTTCAAAGGGTGGAGAAAGAAACTCACTTCTCCTGCTTGGGTCTTACATTCATCTCTGCATCCGTCCCTCAGGTTTAATATTTTCCCTGTTTTACAGCCAGGAGCAGAGCCCCAGACCCCAGAGGTTCAGTCTCCCTGAAAAACCTTTGCCAGCAGGAAAGGAAGAAGGAAGGGATATAAAAAAAAAATTAAAAAAAAAAGCACTAAACCCATTTGAGCATCCAGGGGAATGAGGATGACCTTCAAGCACGGATAAAATCAACAGTTCAGACCCACAGCATCCGAGGCGCGGGGTGGGATATTTACATACTTATATCAAAGTGTCTAAATTAAGCAGCCCATCTCCCTGGGCTAAGATGCCAGAGTGACACTGCTCCAGGAGGTCACCCGAGGAGATGCCTGCCTGCTGCGGGACAAGAGCTCTGCCAGGAGAAGCCACCCTGCTGCTCTGCAGGATGGCTCCGAGGGACCAGGACAGGGATGCTCGGTGACAACGGCACCCCAAGGACCACACCGCTCCT